>CM042186.1:3007951-3052556 GCA_023539305.1 Ilex asprella | reverse complement strand
CATTTTTCTTGGTAAAAAAGTTAAAAAGTAATATAACCGTCGGTCAAATTAGGAACCCACAAGCACCAAAAAAACCCCATCTTTGTCTATCAAGTTTTCCACCCACGAAGACACTTTCACACCTATCCATGCACATCATTCTCTTCACCTAAGTGCTGCTTTTAGACCATGACTATACCAGTCTACAAACCCTAGTTATACTCCAAAGCAGTAAAGCAACTCTTTCTCTTTTTCACCAACTAGCAGTATTCTATAACATTAACATTAAAGCAGACATGCAGAATTAAAGCAACACAAGAAAAGCTCAAAACATTAATCAAAAGTTCAACATACAAACCTAACCCAACCCAAATTTTTTGTATAAGTAAGGTAACAACAAACTATTTTTCTCAATATTTCTCCATATAATTAATTTCCACATCCCAAAAACCTATCCAATCCATGTTCTATAATGAAAACTAAAGACCATATACCCAAAACCAAATCAAGTAAAAAAAAAGGGGGTAAAGATAAAGAAGACTCGATGGAATTTGTATACGAAAGCCAAGAAATTCTCGAACATTTGCGCTGTTCTGGTAGCTGATGTGGAGCTTGAGATGGCTACAAGAATGTTAAAACTCATGGAGGGCCTCCATAGCCTGGCAGATCAGGCCATTGATTTGGGTTCATAGAAGACCCTGTGTTGGTGGCGCTGCTGGTGCTGGTGGTGCTGTTCCAGAAATTGGGTTCAGAGCCTGAAGGGTTTGTGTTGTTGATGAAGCTATGAGTCCATGAACCCATAGTCCTACTTGGTTGAACCAATGGATCAGATGGGTAAATGGGGTCTGTGTTCTTTTCTCTATTACCCATCTGATAATAATCTCTCTCCTGCTCAATCTGCTGAGAGTGAACCTGTTGTGACCTCCAAGAAGGAACATTGAGCCCTTGTAAGAGAGCCCAATTAGAAGCGCCAGCACCAAATTGGCCACCAAAATTGAGTGTCTGATCGAGTCCTTGCATGGCTGCCAAAGAAGATAAAAACCCACCACCAGAATTGTAAGAACTCATCTGTGGGATCGCCGGGGGCAAACCCAACTTACCAAGTTCTTTGTTCCTGAAAGCTTGATTTGTGGGTAGACTAGAACTACCCGGAAGCATCGTTGCCATATGCATGGTTGTCAAATTTGGAGGAACTTGTATGTGTTGTTGAGGTGGTGGCGGTGGTGGTGGTGATTGAGTTCTTGAATTCTCGCCGCCTGAGGAGGAGGAGGATTTGGTCCGCTTTCCCTTACGACAGCCACCACCAACAGGGACGTTCCTTAGGGTTCCGCCTTGAGTCCAGTACCTCCGGCAAGTCTTGCAGAAATACCGGGGCTGAGTGAGGCTATAGTTGTTGAAGTAGCAAAACTTGGTGTTGAGAGAATCACAACGAGGGCATTTCTGAGGTTGCTGTGGTAGATGGTTGAGAGGATTTTCCGACGGCTTCAATCGACGCTGCTGTTGATCTTGCTGTTCTCTCGTCCCCTCTTCTGTTCTTCCTTGCTCCATTTCTCCCTCTCTCTCTACAGACCTCTGTGTCTCTCTTTCCGTGTGTTTGTGGGTGTTTGTATGTTTATACTGATCTGGTTTCTTGGCTTCTAGTCTGTAGGGTATCAGATTATGGTGGGGATGCTTTTAGTGCATGCACTTGTAGGTTAAGTTCACAGCCGTTTCAACCTTAGAGATATGTATTGGACTCAACGTGTCTGTTTGGATTATGGGAATCAAATACAGATTGGAAAACAAAGGGCTATTTGCATGTGCAGATTTACTTCACCACCTACCCACCACAAAAACAAGGGTTTTAAATAGTTCAAAAAAAGCCAAATCAAAATTCAAGCACTAAATCTCTACCTGGCTTCACAAAATCTGCTCAGATTCACCTCCTAAATGAGGGTTAGGTGCAGAGAAAACGCGGAGATGTGGAGAAAAAGAATAATTAACCCACCAGCTCTTTTTCCTCCAACCCAGAGAGAGAGAGAGAGAGAGAGTCGCTGCACGAAGACAAAGTCACAGACCCACAAAGGAGTAGTCTTTATTTTGGAGTGAGAAAAAGAGAGAACATGTGTGCATATATATATGTGAAACGAGTTCAGTCAGAGTACAGTGACAATAGAGAAATGGGTTTGTTTAGGTTCAATCCAATCTCAATAAAGAACCCAAAATTCCCAGTTCAACAGCTTCAAACAGAGGGTCCTATGCTTAAAAATGGCAGAATATGAATTAAAAATCACAAACCCCACTTCAGATTATGATCGAGAAACACAGAAGAAAGAGATGAGAGATAATACATGAGTCTTAGCTAGAGAGAGAAAATCCAAGAAGAAGGAAGAGGAAAAGAGTTATAGATCAACTTGTAGTTAGAGGATATAGGAGCAGGAGGTCTGTGGACCACTAGGCGGGGCTTGGTTTGCAGAGGCAGCGGCGAAGCGGCCCACCATGGTGGCGTGGCGGTTGTCTACGGTGGTGGCTGTGTCAGAACTCCTAGTTTCTATGTACTTTCTATCTCTATCTCTCTCTCTCTCATCCCACTTTCTGTGTATGTACAGTCTCTTGAGATCTCTACTCCATTATTTTTCTGTTCGTTGTATGAGATCATGTTGGGTCTGTGGAATGCCCATCCATGGTATGTCCAACGTCCCTTATTGTCCAAAAGACAATTTTGTCCTCAATCCCATTATTATTCCTAGGTTTAGGAGGAGAAGAGTGCATGTGTTTGTACTACTAATCTATTAGCTCAACAGTAATTTTATTGGGAAATAATTTAATAACTAAACTAAATACACCAACCATTGGATTGGATTGGATTGGTAATGAATGAAGTTTATTCTTGAAAGAAAAGTGTTCAATTGATCGAAAAGAAATTTAGTGCAGTACAATGGGATATAGTAATTCTATGATTTACAGATCAAATTGTAGAAGGTGCTCTGTTTTGGTAAGTAGTCCAAACAGATTAGAGAAGCACTATCCAAAACATAAACAAAGTATTATCTAGGATCTATGCTACTTACAAAAGAGGACGTTCATGTAAAACAGCAACTACGTAGAAGCCATTTCTAGGCAATCCTCTGATTTCAAGTGTTCTTGAATCAAAGAAGACACACCCTAAATTCTTTATGGCGTGCACAAAGCGATTGTTATCCATCAGAAATTGGTAGGAATTCCCCCAAAAATGCCTTAAATTATAAGCTTTGTCTGTAATTATTAACATTCCAGAGCAATATCTATCTCTGGAACAGGGGAAGAAAGGGAGGAAGGAATTAGATTCTTTACAACCCTCGTGGTAGGGAGAACTAAAAGGGCAGGATGAGTTTTTCGTGCAATGGCCTGGGACGAGGCGATACTTATGATATTTCGGCTTGGGACACTTTTTATTTGACAGTTTTTTAGGATGTTAAATACCAAGAGAGGGAGACTAATGGTCTCCAAAACAGACAGAGAGAGTCCCTAGTCTGGTTAGCATGAGCTCTATTGTTCCTTTCCCTCCATATATAGTATACAACAATAGCCAAACTCAATTTCTTCAATGCCATCAACAAAGATTCACCTTTCCATTGTTGGAAGTCCACGAAATGGGATTTGGCCATGTTTTGTGTTGCCAATTTTAATCCAGTTGGTGCATGAATTATGCCCAAATTCTGCTTGAGAACCGACATTCAAAGAAAAAGTGGGCATGACTTTCATTACTTGTCCTGCACAACAGACATTCAATTCCTAAATGAGTAAAATAAGCTTATTGTCTATCCTTTGAGTCTTTGCCTTATAGCAAGCCATGGAATAAACCTCATTCTTCGAATAGCTTGACTAAACCAAACTAACTTGTACCACCTAATACTTGGATCCACTTCCCTGAGATGATTCAAAGCAGAATTTGTGAAAAATTCTCCATTAGTGTTCAAGGACAATTACAGTTCTATATCCTCCCTCTCATGATTAGGCAGATAAGCGAGCATAACAATCTCCATTAATTGACTTTAGCTTCCCTTGGTAAGCTGACTATTTGAATAATATTGTGGAACCACTTAGATAGTAATGGACCATGTGGGTGCTAATTATCGAACTAGAGACGTGTATTTTCATTCCCTATGATACGGGTTATAAATGGTCTAATCATCTCTCTGATCTTCAAAAAAATCATCCAGTTCCAGTAGCATTGTTGAGGCCGGGGTAACATCCATTTTTGTCCATACTCCTTCCTTATCCTTCAATAATTTCCATAAATATCTAGACATCAATGCAGTGTTCCACTCTTTCAACCTTCGTATACCCAGACCTCCTTCCTTCTTTGACTTGCAAACCTCTTGCCAAGCTACTTTGACTCCAAGAGTTCTTAAATTAGTGACCTTCCAAAGGAATGCTCTCAATATTTACTCAACCTTTTCCAAGTTTAGTTGGGGGAGGAACAAGTGGGGATGACTAGAATATGTGTATGTTGTTCAGAACTGACATGATCAACTGAAGTCTTCCATCAAAAGAGAGATACCCATTAGTCCACTTCTTCTGTCCACTCTTTTCTCAAATTCAAGTTTATAGCACACCTTGGGGACCGTTATCCTTGTGATAGTCCCAAGGCTAGCATTATTGTTAACTCATTGATCAAAATAGCTTAAGTAGATGAACTTGTGTCTCTATCTGCAATGATAGAAATCCTAAGTCATGAAAAAAGAGCAATGGAAAAAAATGTTACCGTAATGACATTTAGTAGCCCATTTAGTGCCAACACGACGTTATGATCTTTTGAATTTGGGTTGAAATTTATATAGGGAATTTTAATTTAAAACAGTTGCACGACAAGGATCATATGGTCTGGATGGCATCACCTTTGCAAACTATGGCAGACACAAGATCGAATACTAAACGCGTGATTTCTCATTGTCTAAATTGGGCCGGAGATTCATCATTCAAATTTCTTTTGGTTCAAATTTATATGACCAATATTCACAAGCACTAATATGCTTGTAATTACGTCCCATGTCTGATCTAGTTCTATATGCTAAAGATAAAACACGCTAATATGGTATATATTTGTACACGTATTACGTGCTTGATATCTAAATTTAGTTGAATTTTCATTGAAATTCTCATACAAATTTTAATTTAAAAGAGACACGTGTTCAAGATTTCATCGCAGCACCTACACGAACTCCAAAGACAGACTCCAAGTGTAAATGCGTAATCAAATTCGAATCTTAACCACATGATTTTCATCGTGACACAGAGTTGATCTGTAATTCACCAACTTGGAAGGTCCAAATTCATATACGCATTTGTATGAACTTTGAGTTTTGCTGTGAGAATGTGGCACGTGCCCCAATCAACATCACGGAAGAAGATCACGTGATTAGATGGGTTGGACCCTGTGGGTGACGCTCGTATCCGTTAGAGGTTACAACTGCTCCACAGACACAACACTGTGGACAAACACTAGAGTTACTCATTAATGGCTAATAAGTCTGCTGTGTATGTGTTCGTCAATAATCCCCAATGAACCAATTCAGTGTATGACCTGTCGAGTTTTTAGAACTTCTGTCATGAATGCGTTCGACAATAATTCTAGAGATAATTTAAGTGATAATAGTGACGAGTTATAAATTCAGACATTCTGAGTTTAAATCTTGACAATCTTTGGGATCAGATCATGAGAAATTTATCCCTCATAAATACCTTAATCCCGACATGAATAGTCTGCCTTCAACCGAATTGAAAAAAGAATTAGTCAAAAATTGCGTAAACAGGCTCAAATACTTAGTTATACCCAAAAAAAAAGAATGTGTTTGACAATAATCCCCAATAGAATCTATTTGGAATGCGATTAGTCAATTTTTCTAGAATCCCCTTTTAAGCCTGACTTTTTTTTTCGAGTTTTTTTCGATTTTCTAGTTTCAAATTAGTTCTTAGAACATGGAAAAAAGAATTCCCCTATGATCGATGATTCTAAAAAAAAAAAGTTACTGCCATAACAGTGTATTTTAATAGTAGATCACTTATAATATATTGTGAAACTGTATAAGTATGTCGCACCCGAAACTCATGAGGAGTGTTTTAATATTTAGCAAAAAATCATATTGAAAAAGATGAAAAAAAAAAAATTTTACCAACAATGCTCACTTTGTAATCGAACCCTAATACCAACTTACGCGCTCTCTCATTGTCCACCGACCATGAACATCTGAAACACCCAAATCCTTCCAGAACTCGAACACAACTTCAAGCTGAGCACCCTTGACTAGAAAAGTGGAAGTTGACGGACAAACATTCATTTTAGGTGACATGAACCAGCTTTATCAACACTATTTAGGCTTCTCTAATTCTAAATTTATTTCTTATATTTTTATGTCGTTATGTATTAAGGATAAGGACGCACCGTTTTGTATAGCGGATGCGAATCGGGTGAAACATCATAGGATAAAATTTTAGTTTAATGCAGTCGTGTATTTCTACCTTAAAAAACAAGTAATTAATGAATTTAACGTTGAATAATTGAACTTCATCAAATTTGGCAAAATGAAATCGAGAAGATTAAATTGACAAAACCGCAGGCCAATTGTCTAGAAGAGTATGAAGTCCAAGACTATCGTGTAGAATTTTAGAGGCCCAACTTTTATGTGACTTAGAAGCCTATACGTTCAAACGGGGCCTTTGATCACTGCTGGCTGAAGCTTTGTCTGAAATTGGAAGATCTATGGTTTGGTTTCAACAATTTTAACCCCATCGGATAATGTAAGTGGTAAAAAGACAAGTTGTAAACTTAAATGTCTTACGTTTTTTGGGATCAGATCATGAGAAATTTATCTCTTATGAATTTCCTAGTTGGATAACCTGTTTTTGATCAGACCGAATATATGATTAATCGAGGTGTGTGTAAATGGATTTCAACACTTTCTAACTGTTGTTGAACCCCCCCAAAAAAGAAGACACAATTTCAAGGGTACAACTTGCTCAAAAAAGGGTACAAAGGTTTCTGTGGGTTCAAAAAAGGGTACAACTTGCTCAAATAGTCTCTGCAATGAAAAACGGTTATATCATATCAGAATTATCACGTGGTGTTACCGTTTAATGATTCCCTAGTTGGATAACCTTTCTTTAATCAAATTGAAAAGGAGATTAATCAAGGTGTGCGTAAACTGGTTTCAACAATTCCTAAATATTGTTGAACCCAAAACAAAAAAAGAGAGACAACTTCAAGGGTACAACTTGCTCAGATAGTCTCCGTAATGAAAAATGGTAACATCATGCCAAAATTATCACGTGGTGTTACCGTTTAATGAATTTCCTAATTGTATGACCTGTCTTTGATTAGATTGAAGAGGAGATTAATCGAGGCGTGCGTAAACTAGTTTCAACACTTCCTAATTGTTGTTGAACCCAAAAAAAAAGAGACAATTTCAAGGGTACAACTTGTTCAGATAGTCTCCGCAATAAAAAATGGTTACATCATGTCAGAATTATTATGTTGTGTTACCATTTAATAAATTCCCTAGTTGGATGACCTGTCTTTGATCAGACTGAAGAGAAGATTAATCGAATTGTGCGTAAACTGGTTTCAACACTTCCTAACTGTTATGAACCAAAAAAAAAAGAGACAATTTCAAGGGTACAACTTGCTCAGATAGTCCCCACAAATGAAAAATGGTAACATCAAGTCAGAATCATCACGTGGTGTTACCGTTTAATGAATTCCCGAGTTGCATGATCTGTCTTTGATTAGATTGAAGAGGAGATTAATCGAGGTGTGCATAAACTGGTTTCAACACTTCTTAACTGTTGTTGACCCCCCCCCCAAAAGAGACAATTTCAAGGATACAACTTGTTCAGATAGTCTCCGTAATGAAAAATGGTTATATCATATCAAAATTATTATGTAGTGTTACCGTTTAATAAATTCCCCAGTTGGATGATCTGTTTTTCACCAGACTGAAGAGGAGATTACTCTAGATGTGCGTAAACTGATTTTAACACTTCCTAACCGTTGTTGAACCCAAAAAAAAAGACACGATTTAGAGGGTACAACTTGCTCAGATAGTCTCCTCAATGAAAAATAGTTACATCATGTCAAAATTATCACATGATGTTACTATTTAATGAATTTTCTAGTTGGATAACCTGTCTTTTAACCAAACTGAAGAGGAGATTAATCGAGATGTGTGTAAACTGGTTTCAACACTTCCTAACCGTTGTTGAACCCAAAAAAAAAAAGAGAATTTCAAGGGTACAACTTGCTCAGATAGTCTCCGCAATAAAAAACGGTTACGCCATGTCAGAATTATCACGTGATATAACTATTTAATGATAAGTAAACAAGTGACCAAAATAAAACTCTCTTTTAATTAATTATATTTCAATGTAAGATAGTGATCACTCCATATAAAAAAAAAAAAATTCACTTTATTCATTTATTTGCCTATAATTAGACGGTAAAATCAAATGATACTACTGACATAAAGTAACCATTACGACGGATGTTTACTCCCAATAGCCCCACTAGCCAGGAACCTATACTTAGCACCAAAACTAAGACAATGGAAGCAAAAGACCTGATCAACTAAATAACAAAAGCATTAGGGGGTTTATGTGGAGCAGAGACCCAACACCCCCTTGGTAAGTATATTAACAATGATGGCTAGGTCATGTTAATTCAACTCCAATACGAGTCCACCTATAACCTAATAATCAAACCATTTCAATCCAAAATAAAAATATTAATATTATTAAAATATAATTTAAAGACATAATTTAAAAACTTAATAGATTATAATCAATAAATTAATCATAAAATACATGGTAAGACCCACTGCCAATTAATATTATAATTCATGATAATAAAAGACGATGCGTAAGAACTAATTATAATATTTACCCAAAAAAAACATTACTCCATCAATGTTGTAGCCATATAGTCTTAAACTAAGTAAGTCATTCGAATAAGTTCAAACATATAACGCAAATGTAAAAGGTTTGGCATACAACAAGCAACATTTGACTCATATTAAAACCTAAAACAACACAAAATTATTTTTTCATTGTCCGAATAACAAAACCAAGAACTCCCTTCACTGTTTCTTCTCACCATGTTCCCCACCACGCCGCCTCAAATTCACCACATCCTCATCCACTTACCACTACCACCATTCTCTTTTTCACTCTTCTCATGATCTTCTATTTAATCATCCAAATCCTTGTCTTCCTCAGACTTACCACCCACCACAGTCTCTTTGATCTTCTGAGTCGTCTCCTTCGCCTTCTCCCTTATAAACTCCACCGCATCCGCCGCTATGCGCCCTCCTTCTTTCGTCTTATCCTCCACTGTCCCCGCCGCGTCCTTTGTCTTCTCCTTAGCTGCATCTGCATGCTCTTTCGCTTTCTCATTCGTGTATTGCACCGTGTCGACGGTGCCCTCTTTCGCCTTCTCCGCCATCGTCCCCGCCGCGTCCTTCATCTCTTCGGTCTTCTCTTTTGCTATCTCGTTCGCACTCTGCGCCGTTTCGGCCGCTCTGCTCGTCCCTTCTTTAGTCTTCTCTTTCGCATGCTGAGCCGTCTCGGCTGCTCGGTTCGCCTCATCTTTGGCCATCTCTGTCGCCTTCTCTCCGTGTTCTTGTGCTTTTTCCTTCATTTCTTGGGCCCTCTCTTTCGACTTATCCGTGCTTTCTTTCATGGTTTCCATTACTTTTCCGGCCATCTCCGACGCTTTATCCCTGGCATCACCGACGTAATCATCATTATCATCTGCGGCATTTCGTCCCTTCAAAACACAAACACAATTGGACTGCATACGAGGACAGATCACTGGAAGGAAAATTTTCGTACATGTAAAGTTATGTACCCCAGAGGATTTGTAGGCGGAAGTGAAGAAGACCCGAGAGACTTTACGCCGGAGAGGGAGAGAACGTGACTGAGGAAAAGAATTTGAGAGGTTGAAGATGGAGTTCTTGGTGAAATACATTGCGGCCATTGTTACAGGTATACTCTTGCTTTCTCTCTCTCTCTCCCTCTTTTGAGGTTACCGATCAGATGTCCACCGTTTCTCCGCCATTGTTGATTTATAGCAAGTACATGGGAGTGGAGAAAGGTGGCGATGTGAGTGCTTGACACGTGGGATTTTCGATGCCATGTGTTGGATGATTTTTTGCTTTGTTTCTTGGAACGGTTTTGCTGGTTGACACATGGTGTCTCGAGTTTGGTCAGCCGCCTTTCATGTCGACGGCCATTCATGTCGGCTGCCATCTCAGTTGATCATTTTTTAAACTTTAATTTTGATCGATATAACATTACTCTTTAAAAATATTTAATAAAAAAAATATTATTATATTAACCAAATTTTAAGACTAAATTTAGAGTTCAAATAACATAGCAACTGACTTGAGTTTCTTTATTTGGTATCATGTTATTTAGGCCCCAATAAAGACTTCAAATAATATACTGCAATGCCATTTAGACTTTAAATTTAATCCTAAAATTTGATTAGCATAGTATTACTAGAAAAAAAAAATAAGAGAATCTAACTTCCTATCTCGAAAAATTTAAGTTTTTTTATTTTATACTCTTAAATATTAAATATTTATATTTTTAATGTATTAAAAGTATTTTAATGTGATTCTTTGGTTAATTTTTGTTTCTTATTTAATCAAAAAATACCCTAGTAACAAAAACTAATGGAATTGTCATGTTATAATTTTTTAATATTTTCATGATATAATATAAGAAATTTAATCTTTGAAAGTACAAAATAAAAAAATTTAAATCTTTTGATGTATAAAGTGTAAATCGTCAAAAAAATAATGAGTAATGAGTTCCAATAAATACCGAGACTCGCCGTTAAATCAATGATTGTACGTGATTGATCAAGTTAACAAATCAAATAACATTGCTCATATTTAATTACAATATTTTTATTTTGGGTAAGCAAAAATTCAAGAATTATATTGTATACTCTAACAAAGGGTTAATGTAATTCCAACCAAATAATGAAATTAAAAAAAAACAATGGTTATATGATGAGGTATCGAGATGTTAGTGTACATGAAAAAATTCCTACCTTGAATGAATGGAATTATAGATTTGGTACTTGATCATTAGATACATTTCTTTCCTGTAAAATGAATAAATTGTTCAAAATTGACGTTGAATCGATCTCCTCTAAAGACAAAGGATACAAATGCTAAAAAATGAATCTATTTCATGCCGTAGAGAGTCTAGGTGTTAATTTTGGGCTTATTTTTTACTTATTTAAAATTTAAATTTTGTTCATTATATCAACGCCATATCATTTTGTTTTTATTTTTTACTTCATTATTTGATTAGTCTAACGTGTTTATACTCTCTATTAATCTAATTAAATTTTGGATATTAAATGAAGTGGGACATTAAATGGTATGTGAAAATTCGAAAGACCTACTAATGAATTTATCCACTTTAATTTACTATAAAAAAATTAATTTTAGTTTTAATATGTATAACATTGTTCAATAGCAAATACAAGAGTCATATATACTTGATTTTTTTTTTTAGTTACAGAGTGTTTAGACTTATATTGACTATTCTCTCAATGTCAACGATCTATCACTGTGACTTGAGGCGAGTTAGAACATGTCCTTAAAGGGTAACGGTGACTAATTCTTAATGGGTGTGAGAAGGAATTAAACTATTCATTAGGGTGGTTCAAATACATACTTGGTTCAATTTGAAGACAATTTATTTATCAAAAAGGTTGTGTACCTCATTAAGGGTTGGTATTTGGTCGGACCTTAAGATTAAACTGTGGCCCATCTTGGTTCACTGGACTATCCAAATTGATCCATGCAGTCCAAATGATGGGCTACTCCTTGGGCCTGCAAAACAACCCAACTATAATTTCACTTAATTATAATTTTTTATTATATATGAAATAAATAGAATTCTAAATTTTTTATTTCTCCAAAAAAAAATATAGTAGAATAAAGTTGGATTATGATTCTACTTATCGAAAAAAAAAAAAAGGGTTGAATTGTGAACTTTTTTTTTTTTGAGGCATTAGTAATACTATGAAGGGAGATGATGAAATTTAAACCAATGAATTATACGGTTCGATGGTCATTAGACCAATCATTAATTTTGAATTAATAAAGTATTCATGAACAAAAATAATAATTAATTAATGATTTAAGGTTCATCAATATCGGGCCAATGGTATTCTGTGGGTCACAGTTTTGTAGTCGGGCCGGTCTGGCATATGGGTGGAGAAGTGGGATAGAGTTGATATTTGAGTCGAATTATTCAAATTTGACTTAAGTTCGACTCGAATAAGACTTGATTCAAACTCTATTCGGTTATTAAACGATTCAAATTTGAACAATTTTTTCGAACTCACAAAGTTCGCTTGATTATTGTAAAGTAGTCAAGTTACTCGAGTTTGACAAGTTTTGAGCTCGGCTAAAGTTCGAATAATTTTTTAAATGAGCCAAATTTAAATAAGTTATCATACTGATTTGAAAAAATAAGTTTGACAAAGTTGTAACATTTGATTCTGACTATCATCCTTTAAAATGGAGCGCACGATGGTCCGGGTCAATAATCCGCCCGGTTTGGCCCGAAGTATACCATATCATCTTCTCCAATAGGGATAAGACTGGCATGTACACTCCACTGAACCATCTCACCCTTCCCTCCTCCTTCACCATGGCTGCCTCTACAACTTCTCTCTCGGCCTTCTCATCTGTCTCTCTCCGCACCCCACCTTGTTTCTCTCTCGTCAACCATCCTCTACTACCATCACGACCATTTCTATTCATCACCTCAACCACCACTACCAACAAATCTCCACAGAACCCATCTTTCTCTCTCTCCTCCAAACCCACCAAACTAAAACCCATCAGAGCCAATTCCTCCGACATTGATACCACTTTCTTTGATACCATAGACCCAGAAGAAATCACAAGCTTTAACCCCCCAGAACGCCCAGAAGACTTTGTACCACCTCCACCAATCGACGAAGGTCCCTATGAAACCGAAGACCAAATCGCCGTCGCGTACGAAGAACTCTACGGCCCAGCTTACAGTGGAGAGAGTTTTCTTGGGAAGGACATCTATGTTATGGATTCTAAGGTGAAAAAGATAAGCGGGTTAGGGTCAAAAGGTAAAAACGAGAAGGTTAGAGATGGGTTTGATGAGAGAGTGGTACAGGTGAGAAGAGTGACTAAGGTGGTGAAAGGTGGAAAACAATTACATTTTAGGGCAGTTGTGGTTGTTGGGGACAAACAAGGCCGTGTGGGTGTTGGGGTTGGCAAGGCTAAGGAGGTTATTGCGGCGGTCCAGAAGTCGGCGGTGAATGCAAGGAGGAATATTATTACAGTGCCCATGACAAAGTACCTGACTTTCCCTCACAGGTACTTACGGTTGTGTGTGTGTGTGGTGTTTTTTTTTTTTTAGTTTTATTTTAAGATTTTACTTGGTTATTTATTGGTATTGCTAGTTTATGTGTTTGATTGTATTTGAGATTGGATTAAGTTGTTGTTTGATTGAGATTGGAGAGTTGGTAAGCTAACATATCTATGTTTGTGAATTAGTGCATGGTGGTGGTAGTTACAACATTATACATGTTGTTCTGCTTACTATAGTGAATTTGGGCGTATTTTAGTAGTAGTGTTAGTATAGCTTTGGTACTTGGGACTTACGTTGTCGCAGAAAATTAAAATCTTAGTGTGATTATCCAGAGTATGTCTATGGACGAAAACTAGAAGTCATGGCTTTGATGTCCTTTGTATATTTGGATGCAGGGTTTGTGGGCTCCAAAGTTCATATCATTGCACCGTATGTATTACAGTAGCCTCTTGTGATAACATTGAGCCAATTTAGGGGGTGTTTAAGGGACATCGCTGCAAAACAGTGGAGCACAATGTCTAGAAGGTGAACAAGTCTTAATGTCAGAGGTGATAGAACTGGTCAGAAATAACTAATCAGAAATTTTGATGGCATCTGAGTGGCTTTTAATATAAAAAAAAACACGGAAATGACCAAAAATAGTGTCTAGATTGCATCCCATCCTCCCAAGCAAGTCTACACAAGCGTTTGCTTCACAGAAGATGTGGTGGACCCTCAAAACTTCCAGCCTCTGCAATAGGAACCTGCTGTCAAGAAATAAGAACTCAGTTGGTGGTTATCAACAGATCATCTGTGGCCGGATTTGTAGCTGCTTTTGCTTTATCATCCTTGAACTATTATGCAGGCCTTACTTGAATGTCCACATTTATACTCATTTGACGTTCCTTGATGAGTCTATGCATCACCATAGGGGATCTCTATGTTCTTAACTGCTATTAGATTGCTGTCTTGTAACAGGACATTGTTGGGTCATGGGTGTACTAGATATAGAGAGTTTTCGCATGCCTGCTAAGGTTTATCTTGTGGGACGACCTGGTGGTATGTGCTTCCTTTTGCTGTTAGTTTTCCTGAAGATCCACGTTCTACCAAGACAACTGTAGTTGCAGATAATGGTTTTCTTATTGTCTAATCTGATAAAATCTCACGCACGAGAAGCAAGTTCTCATGCACGAGAAGCAAGTTTAGGCTTGACATGCGCCATGTTTTAGATTCTTTGTTCAGGTTTCGTCTTCCTACATGGATAGAATCTTTTATCAATACGATGTTCTCTTATGCATAGTTGTTAGTATCGTGCGATACGCGATACATATCGTACGATACTTCACGATACAAGGCTAAAACGATAGGGCTCGTAGTTCTGTATCGTTTTTGCATTGTATCGTCCGATACACGATACGTTTTTATGATACGTATCGGTATGATACGTACAAATATATATATTTTTTTTACGGAATAATATCGTTTTGGGTTAGGCAGGTACTCCAACAAACATGTGGTCCTGTGCAGTGGAAGAAATGATATTAATTTATTTACAAAGCTATAGTAGACTATGTTGATGACTTGAATAGTTGGTGGAGTATTAATGAAATACAATGTTTTTATGAATGTATGATTTTTTTTCAAAGGTATATATATTTTATTATTATTTATTTAAAATTGCACCGTATCTTATGATACACGATTTTTAAAAAACGATACGCCTTCCGATACACAATTTGATAACTATGCTCTTATGTAGTTGTCTGCTATCTGCAAGCTAGGATTATGTTAGTGTGGGCCAAATGTTTTAGAAGTACATAGTGTAAGAAATCATATAAGAAGCACAACAAAATTTAAAAAAAAAATTGATTTCTTATCTGAAGATCTATTCATGTTTAATACAAACCGAGAACCTTAGATTTATAGAGACGATTAAGGGTTACCTCTTGGAGCATGTTTGTAATGATCTTCAAGCTTTCTCAAGGAGTCTTGAATCTTCACACATAAATGTGGTCTTTACCTCAAGTCTTGCATGTGTTTGACCTCTATCGGTGTCCACACGAATCGATAAACTTAAAAAATCTATCTTAACCTTTAATGAACTAGTAGAGAGAATGAGGGGGAGATTTTCTTGTGTTATATCCATCCATCTCTTCTAGGAGATTTTTTTATAGAGCCTTAGAAGATTCCAATCTTAGTTTGGATCTGTAGGTTCAAGCATACTTGTATGTAGATATTCGATACTAACTTCATGTAGCTTCTCACATTAAAACTTCTAATTTAGGTTGAATTAGAACTCTTTAATTCCCCCTTTATGAAGAACAATATAAATATACTAACTTCATTCTTTGGACTTCTACTAGTTATAAGTGACACCTAGCAACATATCAGGATCAAACTCTCGGATAACACGAAGTAGGTAAAGAACTCACTTAATCTACAGTTGTCATGCAATTCAATCCTTCTATCACACAATATCCTAATTAAATTACTAGAGTATAGAATTATTGTTGAACTTCTAACTCAATCTTATATGTTCGATCTTAGGACTATGATTCCTAATGATCAATTAGAAATTTTTTTCTAATTATCATGCTGTCTTTGGTTAAGGACTCCTTAAGTTATATCCTAGAAGATCACATATGATATTTTTTTTTTTTTTTTACAAATGGTGATAGATTCCATGTTGTACACTTATAAGTCTCCATATACATATTCAACTATGTCCAACAATATGTATCCAAGTTACATGATCAGTATATGATTATGTTTTATATTTAAAATGAAGTAAACTTTTCTTTACTCTTATGTGGTATACCCCAAATGCACTTTATCTCCATGCGTTTTAGAAACCTCTGCTTAACCCTCACATGCTTAATGGACTAAACTACATTGCTAACATTGGTAACAGAAAGTGTAAAATGACCTTACTATCCTCTCCCCTTCTTCTTCCCAGCAAACCCCCCATCTCCAACTCCTTGTGTAAAAAGCATTACTAGTATAGGGGAAGAAGATTTACTCCCATCATTTTGTTTCCTATCCGCCACGGTAGTGGATTCGTCTGAGAAACAAAAGAGGAAGAAGAGAACGTGAGTTGGGCTGGTGGGGAGTCGAGAGAAAGAGACGGTGGTAGGGTGCAGGTTGCTTGGCCCACCCACATGCAATTGATTATCAACCCTCTTCTAGGTTTTCTTATTTAATCTACCCCTAAACCCCAAATCCCATTTCTCAGATCCATCTCTCCCCTCCCATAGTCCAAGAACTGAGACACTCTGATTCCATATGGAGCTAAGTGTCATGGGCCAACTCAAATCTCAACCTCCATGGCTTCTTCTACTCATAACTCTCGGGTCTTTATCAGTATTGAAATGCTCTACATCAATTCTCAAATGGGTTATATATTTCTCTTTTTATATGAAATAGATTTGGATTTGGAGATTGATTTTGCTTATAGTGGTCAATTCACTGCACTTTGGTAGCTCTGAGATTGAAAGATTTAGAAAATTAAGGTTTATTATCATTGGATTTTTTTTACGGTTTTGCTAGTTAATTGGTTGAATGTGGATAGTTTGGTCTTTTGCTATTGACATTTTTGGAGGAAAACTTTTTATTAGCTGACCCAGTTGCCAGAATAGGGAGTGATCCACATGCACCGTCAACCTGGGCAGAATCATTAACATTGCAGTTTATTCCACTGAGCATGTGAGGGTTATGTGGAGGTTTCTAAAATGAAAAGGAGATAAAGTGCATTTGGAGTACAGGAGGGTATAATGAAGTTTGCCCTTTAAAATATAGAAATCCATGCATAAGACAATCATGGTGTCTGCAGGTTTGATCTACAATTTGGTTGCCATTGTCAGGGAACTAAATCATCAGTTGTCAGAAGTTGAAGTTTAGTCTAAACTTTGTTCACACACACACACACACACACACAGAGACTATGTCCGTAGTTCAAATAACATTGTTAGCAAAATAACCTCATTTCACTTCGGAAGCTTTTGAATTGCTTGAGTTTGTGGATTACTTACCACACCTTACTTTTGTTGGTAGAAGTATCTTGATAGCTTCTACAAAAAAAAATTCATGACTTATGACCACACTTATCTGGTTACTTAGCTATTGGCTTGCATGACTTGCATATGGTTGCTAAAGACGCCAGATAATGTAGTTCTCTTTTTTGAAAATTTTCTTTGTTTTCATGCCAATCTGCTGCTGTTTACTCAGTTGACCGAATATATCGCAGATCTGAGGGAGATTATGGGGCAGCAAAGGTGATGCTTAGACCCGCTTCCCCGGGTACTGGAGTGATTGCTGGAGGTGCAGTGAGGATTGTTTTGGAGATGGCGGGTGTTGAAAATGCCTTGGGGAAACAGCTTGGAAGTAACAATGCCCTCAACAACGCAAGGGCCACAGTTGTTGCAGTGATGAAAATGAGGCAATTCAGTGAAGTTGCTAAAGAACGTGGGATCCCAATGGAAGAACTCTGGAAGTGACTGGACTTGCATAATCCTTAGTTTTCATCACATTTTTTGTGTAGAATGTACTCTTCATCAAGGAAGTTCAAAATGCAGTTTTGTCTCTTGAAATGTTTTCAAGAGGTGACAATTCTCTGTTGCATACATTCATTATCTGAAACTCAAATGAAACCATGTCCTCTCTTCCTGGTATTCGCCATTTCGCTCCAATTCCAGAACTAATTGGCAAATTCCTTCCCTTGACAGGATATAATACTGTTTTGAGATGCCAAGTACATAGTCAGGTATGAACATTCAATGATTCTTTGAAATATTCACATTCTCAGAAAATGTATGCAACTAGTCATTGGCTAAAAATTGCATAATTGCATGAAGGCAGTAGTCTGTTTCGATTTACATGCGATACAAAGTCTTGTTTTATGACTTGAGGTCATGAATAAAGGAGGAATTATGAGATTCCAAAAGCACTGCAGTGCCAATCTTTTGCAGGTGTTTTCATAGTAGTAGAGGACATGTTGGGCTCTGCAGTGCAACACTCTTGAAGATGTGCAGCTACAAGAGTCAGGGTGTCCGGTGCACACCACTGCAGAATTTGGGAATTGTTAACAGTCTTATTTTTTGCATATGGAGAAATTGGTTTTGTCAGTTGAATTCAAAACACGCATATCCTAATAGATCAATTGTATTGTTGCACCAAGGTCTAGTGTCTATGTTTTGCTACCAAGAGTGTTACCATTAGGAGAAAAAAGCCTCTGATGTTGCAAAAGTGAAAAGCTAAGCCTCTGTCTTACCAGTGGGGAGGTTGTCTGGTAGCTCTCTAATCCCCTTTCTTCAGAGTTGTATGAAATGTGTCAAACATTACAACCTCATATCACAAGCAGCATCCAACTATAACTTTATCCTCCCTTCCAGAAATTTGGTTTTACGGCTAATTGGCAGCCAAACAAACTACACTTTCGCTTTCAAAAAAATGACTTTGACTGAGCAAGAGGTGCAGTTTAGTTATATATCCCGTCTATCGGGAGAGCACAAATTAAAAATGAGACAAGGGCGATTGCTACATTTTCTAAGTTGTCCCATCAAAATAATTCAATTCTTCGTAACTTTTCCTAAAACCAAACTTTTCATGGTCTCTTATCAATCCCCAATTCCCCGGTACTTCACCCGACTTTTTACCATGCCCATCCCATGTTGCATGGTGATTTCAGTGCAAAATTAAAGGTAGACGTATGTTTTTTCAAAGATGGCAAAGGTTAAAGGTAGACGTATGGTCTCTTATCAATCCCCAATTCCCTGGTATGGATCCATCTTCTTCACCTGACTTTTTACCATGCCCATCCCCATGTTGCATGGTGATTTCAGTGCAAAATTAAAGGTAGACGTATGTTTTTTCAAAGATGGCAAAGGTTAAAAGTAGGAACAAAATATTATTGGTTGTAAGATGAAAAGCAGATAATTTTATACAACCAAAAATAACATACTCGGATAAAATATTATATTTTTTTAGTATTACGGTCATAGATGTTCAAGTTAAGTTATGTGAATCTTGATTAATCTTCTCCTCTGTCCAGTCAAATGTAGGCTATTTATTACGCTGGGACTAAGAAATTTATGGAGGATAAATTCCTTATGGCCTAATCACAAGGGAGTTGCTAAGTTTCGAATTCAGAATGTCTAGATTTATAGCTTATCCTTATTTTCACAAGGCTACCCTATAAGGTAGACAAAATATTCATCTCAAACTGAAAGGAAAGATTTTGTTTCTCTGTGGTTCCCTGACAGCATTTTTGTATAACGGCAATAAACCATTCCCAATAAGTTTAAGGAAATTTATGAAATCCAAAATTACAGTTAAAAGAGAGAGAAAAAAAAAGCAGCAGCAGTACCCATGATTCATATGATTTACATGTAGTTGTAACTATTTTATCACTATGATCTCTGTCTGTGTATACCTGTATCCTCTGTAACAAAAAAAGGTGTAGCTTCAGCTGTGGACATATTTTAACTTCTGGCATCATCAACCCATTCTGTCAACTATGCAAAATCCCATTAACTGTAAATCCAACTGATAATGACTCATCAAATGTCGAATCGAGAGTGAGAAAGAAAGAAGTCTCATTTCCATAACTTCACCAAGTGATCATGATTTGCTGAGGCAATCAATTGAGTCTGAGGAGACGCTGCCAATGCAGGAATTATACCCTTGTGTGCTTGGTAGCTCAAAGTTTTATTGCTTTCAATTGGATTCCATAGTTCAAGTGTCTGCAAGAACACTCAAAAAAAATTATCCATGAATTCTAAAAATTATTTCACTCTAAAGTTGAAACAAATAGTAATACTTGGTTAAAGATTCACTGTCCCAACTTGGTGAAAAACTGATGCAAACTTTGACAAATGTTTGGGTACCGTAAAGTATCTCATCAAAATAAGAGGTTAAGATCAGAGTTTTTTCGTTCATGGTTTTATAAATACAGCTCAGGGATCAAAGGTATGGACAAAATTTTTTAAAAGAACCGTTTGTTAGGTTGATTAAGTGCAAGATAACAGGAATGGCCTCTATCTAAAAGAGAAAAAATCATCAAGGATTGAAGTTCAAAGTTTCTCATGCAAGAACTGCTTGACAATAAATTGGATTGACAAACTATGGCGGCAAGAAATAGCCTCTTTATGCTGACCAAATGCTGAAAACAAACTTCAACCTACGTTTGCTTTAGTTTCATTTGTTTGTGGAAATATAGTTCCCAAAAAAACCATTAAGTGAAAATTCATTTTTTCTCAAGGATTCACTTGGCTCGATGGCCAATCTATAGAGGAAATTAGAATGATTTATCAAGTTTTTTTTGGAAAGTAGGATGATTTATCAAGTTGCTCAGCTGGTTTTTAACTTTTAGGAAATGGGCATATCATGGAAAATAATACAGCTGCAGAAATTTTCTTTTCTAAACTGGCACGAAACCCCCCCCCCCAAAAAAAAAATAGTGGGCGTATTATGGAAAGAGTAATGCTATACTTACCAAAAAATGCTTTTATCTATTGAGTTGGCAACTTTATATCCAATCAAAAACATTTTGATCAGCATTTGGTGGGTCCAAGAGTGATATGGAACTGTCGATTCATTTGGTAAAAGCACTTTTTGATAAAATTTTTGGTATGTATAGCATTTTACTTATGGAAATAATACCATTGCAGAAATCTTGTTTTGTGGAAAGCTAGTCTTAAGAGTGAACACTCGGCCAGAATGATATGGTATACTATCAAATTTGGAGCAAATTGTTTAATCAAAAGTTGTATCTTCAGTGGGCAAGTATCACATAGTAATCAAGTCAGCACAACCATGACAATGGCCTAGCATAGGCAGAACCCAGAATGGAAAAACCCACATGGTAAAGAGGATATTCCAGTAAATGGTCATTAAAATGTAAAATAAGGACAAAAAGTACGAGTAGAAACACTTAATACCTGGTAAGAACCAACAACCAAGAGTTGAGAATACACAGGATGAAATGTGCATGATTCAAATTTCTTGCCATTGGAAGGCAATTCATATATGCATTTTGCACCTGAGACGATTGACCATATCCGTGCACTGTCTTCACTGACAGAAGCGATGTACTTGCCACTCATATCCCAGCAGATAGAGCGGACATCTTTGACATGTCCCTGAAGAATCAATAGCAAATAAATAATTAATGTCATTAACCAACACCAAGACGTATAACTCTACCATCCGAAATGCGTAGCTTGTCATCAGTCATACCTCCAGGCAGAATACGAGGGTGTTGGTATCTAAATCAATTAAACTGATAGAATTTCCTGAAGCAGCAGCCAAAAGGTTCCCCGGTCGAGGCTGGAATCTGACTTGTCTACTAGCTCCCTAAGTGATATTAAACCAAAAATCTAGGTAAAGCTCGTAAAAAATACAGAATTTCAACTATCATCGCTAAAGAAGCAGGACATCATAAGTCAGCATAGTTATAAATCATGGAGGGAAAAGATTCCGAATACTGAACGATTGATCATTATCACCATCTATCACAAGATACCTTAGATGATAATGACAATGGGGGTTATATGATAATGACAATGGGGGCAATAACAATCAGGTAATGATTGCCATCTAACTTTATCAAGTGTTTAGGACTGAGAGACCCCCTTATGCATGAGTCATTCATTTCATGACTCTTTGGTAAATTTGCTATGTTCAGCGATGAACTTCCCATAAGCAAGCAGTAAGGAATAAACATAGAAGGTATTTGATAAAACCCAAACTTGAGGAACGCTTAATTGCAACACACAATGTTGGACTGCAGAATCATCCAGATGCGAAAATTTGACACTGACAAATGCTCGGAACGTAATTACTGAGATGTGCTAAAGGGCTGAAAAATGAATTACTGAAATGCACTTCTACAATTGCATAAACTGACCTTAGAGATGTCTCTGCAAGCACCTTTATTGACATCCCACAGTCGGATCTCATTATTATTATCACAAGAGCAGAGGAGATCCAACCTTCTTGGATGAAAATCCAGCGACATCACTTGTCCAGCATGGCCAAGAAGGTTAAAGAGAGGCTTTCTTGACTGCAATACCAGGACATCAAACCAATAAGTATCTATATCTGTAACTAATTCAAGCAAAAGTAGAAAGTAGAGAGACATTTAAAGAGTGTGAACCAACAAATAAAAATAAATAATACAAAGAAATGTAGTCACTGTAAAATAATTTTCTAACACAAGATCCAGATTTGTGGGTATAGATTCCTAGAAGTATACATAAAGTGGAGCATCTTTAATGTCTAATAGGTATCACTTATGTCAGCATATCTCATGCCAATGAGTACCCGGTCAATTTTTGAGAAGCAGAGGTATCGACATATCATGTGTTGGAATAATAGCAACAAACAATCAGGGAATAGAATCTTGGAATGGAAACATCAATGAATCCCAAAACAAAACTAAAGCATTTATCAACATGCTCAAAAGGAAAAGAAAATCTAAAAAAAATTTGGAAGTTAAGCCTCAATGCCAGTTCTTGGTAATGTACTTATATTTGAAACCAGTATGAAACTTTATTGTGAATAAGAAAAGGAACTTTCTAAGAAAATCTCCTCGAAGCAAGAAAAAGAACATAACGTATAAGGCAAGTTTAAATAGTTACCCTGGCTGTATCCCATATTCGCACAGTTCTATCAAAAGAAGAGGAGGCCAAAACTGTTGAACTAGGCCTAAATCGAACATCGGTGATGAGATAATCATGCCCTTCAGCAGTATTTATAAAATTAAAAGTTTCAGTGTTCCATAGCACGACCTGTTACAGAAAAAAGTAACAAGGTCTCAAGAACTGATTTTTCAAAGCAATTAACAGCAAGAATGACAATTGGTCGCATTGAACCTTCTTCTCATGCCCAGCAAAAGCTAAAAACTTCCCATCTGATGAAAAATGACAGCATAAAACCTTGGTCATGCTTGAACAAAGGCTGCGATACTCTGATAATAATGGAACTGCAGATGATATAATAGAAACTATCAATTGCTCAATATATGACATGTACTCAGCTTCACATAAAAAATATGAGAAACATCTTCTGTCAGCTTTTGCCCAGGAGTAATTGTCATTTTTTCCTAATAATCCATTGTTCTGCACCAAAACTCCTGTTAAGCTTGGTGGGAACCTTGGAGACCCAAGAGCCAAAAACTCAAATATTAGGTCCTAAAGGAAGTAAGCAAGCCCAGTGTGTTAGTGATGCCTCAATATAAAGGTATGCCTCTAACTAATAATTTCATTAGAGGGATAAATTTCATTCACTAAACTACACAGAAGACAAATAAGAAACTGTCCAATAGGATCGAGACAAAGACATTGAAGAAAAAATCATGATATATTATTACTCCACCACATACAAAATCTTCCATTTCTTTCAAAGGACGAGTAGTATTAACTTTTTATTTTTTCACATGGCATACTTTTGCATGATTGCAGTAGTTGCAGTCACCCTTAAATTGTGAGGGTGCCCACAACAAAATTAAACATAAAAAAGCTTCAACAAGATGGCTTTTCTTTTTCCCAACGATAAATGAACACAGCCAACAAAAGAGAAGAGTAAGCCACAGAGATAATTAGCTAATAATTAGCCATAGAGAGGAAGTTGATGAGATTCCTTTAGTACATGGGGCTATAAGGGTAGAAGCATTAGAGAAGAATAGGGCTAGAACATGGTTACCACAATTCACTAAACTCCTGACGACTCATGATCTGGGTACATCGATCCAAAACGGGGTGGGTTCGCAATCCAGATCACTAAAAGGGCAACCCCAAAGTGTAATACTAACCCAAAATCAATTTGCTTGTAGAAGAAATATAAAATACATATTAATTGACTGCATATATATAGATTCATAATTATATATTATTTTAGATAATAGAAAATCAAACACAATTATAAGATAAATGATAACTAACTTAGTTTTGTATAATAGTGAAAACGATCTACATAAGAGTTCTAAAATGAATTACGACCTAAAATACCGTACCAATTAAGCCTTCCCTGATCGTATTGCGTTCCTAATAAAGTATCGTACTGTGTACCCGTACCCATACTAGGCTAGAACAAGAAATTTTGAGCTAATTTGTTGAGTGAATAGGAAAAATACAATCAAATTTCACATAGCGGGGGTAGCCACTGTGGCCACTGACTGATATTGTATTTCTGTACTGTTAACCTTACACTCCCACTTTATTCCTTTTGGCGATGTTACAGTTTATAGAATGATCAAGGAAGATTTGCACTGATTCCCGACTTGAAAAGATCACTGCCTGCACTTTATCCTTTGCATAAATTAGAGCCAAGTATTGATTTGAATCATCAACAATATTACTTGTAGAATGAAATGTTACAATATACCTTTGTGATTATCTTGGTTACAAGTTGAAGAACTTACGTTGCAAAGCGCTGAAGGAAGTGTTTATAACATCAATGGTATCATCATCATGGTTGGACAAAAATGAATCAACATTCAAATCAGATTGTTTATCCAGCTCAGCATCCTTAACACCCTACAATTTTAAGGACCAAATAAATGAAGAGAGAAAGTTGAAAAACGTTTTACACTACAAAAAATATATATAAATTTCTGATGCTAAGGGAGACAGGCCCAGCACAACAATTATAAAAACTCTGAAAACTGTTGTAGATATGATAGTCATAAAACAAAGCAAAACGTTAGTATGTGTACCATAAAAAAAATTAAAGGCGCAGCATTCACGTTTTGTAGAGAGGCATGTAACCTAACAAAGCAGGAGTGGATTTAATGTACTGTTGAATGGCTCAATAAGGCCTATTATGATCTCAACCAACCTCATGTGACTGCTGGTTTCGTTTCTGAGCTGTTTCTCTCACAGTCATCATTTGTTGCTCTGTTGTTTCTCTCAGGGGAACCATCATCTGAGTATCACACAATTACTTATTCATAATTAAACACAAAACGAATGAAACGATTCTGCAAGACAGATGGATTAATGAAGTTTTTGAAAGGAAACATGAAATATATTATGTACATGAGCAATAAAAAAGCAGAACTTAATTATTTCTTCCCCTTCAATCTACTTATTCTGAACCCAAGAAAATATCAAATGTAAGGCACAAAAGATTTGTGCTACTGCTTCTTTTGAACAAAGAAATCATTGTCCAACAGCCTTTAACATTGCTGAAATTTCATACATACAGATACTCAATGCCTTCTCTGGAATAAAGATATAACTGGTTTGTTAAGTAAGCCTTTAACAACAAAAAAACCCATCCATAAAAATTTAGTGTTTCCAGTCTCTCACACTTAGGCTTGTATTTCCTTGACTTTTCGAGCCATTTCTATTCTGGACTTCTCTGTGTATAACAAGCAAAAGAATTTGGAGATGAACTAAAAAAGAAAAAGAGAAACATGTAGTTCAATCACCACGCCCACCAAGGTGTCGAGCCACAATACTTACAGAACCAAGGTATAGAACTCATCTTCTCAACAAACAGGTCCACTAGGTCCAAGGATTAAAATTTGTTTTCGAAATGGTCAAAACAACCTAATTGTTTCCGTTTTGAATTAGTGATGAAATTGAAATTATAATATTTCGAAGTATTTCATAATGTTTCAAGGTGTTTCATAATGTTTTGACACATTTACACAATTGTTTCGAAATGTTTCAAGGTGTTTCAATATGCTTGGTATAGTTCGACCAATTTTTTGGAAAAATAAGTCTCAAATTTTTTATTTGTTTTCATTATGTTTTTGAAACTGGCCGAAATGCACTGAAACAAAATTTTGATCCTTGACAAGATCAATGGCTCTTAGATTACCCAAAAATCTTGAATGCATTATATGCCATTTACACATATTGCAATCCAAGGAAGAACCAGCATTATTGGGTTTATCCTTGCTTCCTTTCCCACCAGCAGAACAGCAGGCACGCAAAATCTATGTCCCAAAGTCTTCAAATCATCAACGAATGAGCATTTACTAAGAAAATAATGACTGTGCCAATACAAGAATAAAATAGTACATTCAGTAGTATTGCATTAAAAATTGTTTCATGCAAAAAGGGAGGGGAATTTTGTGGGCCCCCCAGGGAGGAGGGGGGAGGAATAAAGAAACTGCAATGAAATTATATTCAATTGGCACATTACTAAAATTTCCAACAGAGTAAAAAGCAAACAGTCTTATCCCCTATTATTTCCCAATGAAGATTTATTCCATCCTTGCAGCTCTCTATGGTGAAAAAAGCCAATAGCAATTGATGCTCCATTTACTGCCTCCTTCACATGATAGCTTTACCTTTCAGCAACATCACATACTATATCCTATTATTCATAATCATTTCAAAATCCAGTTTTTCTATTACTACCTTTTTTGAATGTCCTACAATCCTCACGGATCATCACTTATAAGGAATCAACAATGTCACAAAATCTGATTACCCTTGGCTCGTGCCCTCTTGGTACAACTCAACTGAAATCAACAAAGTCTTTTCTTATGTAATTTACTGTGCAAATAAATCTTCAGAATGTTACAGCATCCAACTCAAAACAAATTGGCAATGAATGGAGAGGCCCATCCAGCATATAAACAAAACGCAGGTGATCCTATGGGGTATAAGCTCTCTTTGCAATATCTTTTCTCCAAATCTCTCTATATTTATTTAGTGGAAAATGCTTGCTGCAACAGCAAAAGCTTTGGCTCCAAAGCTTGCTGCAGTTACAGGGTTAGATCTGTAATGGTGAACCTGTCCAACACCATCAAGTAATGAAGACCAATGCTAGGTAATGATCTTTCTGTTGTTTTAAGTCAATCTTACATACTTAAAGATTTACATTTCTCCTTCATGTGTTATATAATTATGCATTCTGGATACACGTAACTGTTGCACAAACAAAAACACCAATGTAGATAGTGACAACAACTATAGTAAAGCATGTGATTGTTTAATATGGTATGTGAAGACACATGGATATGCAGGCAAGCAGAATTCCCTATGCAAAAGGAATATTTTTAATCACCAAAGATTCTATTGAAATGAACCATAAAAGATAGATTTAAACTAGATCCATCCCATTCAAGAATCAAAATTTCTTTTCGGGACATTGTTTCAGTCACCTTGAAAACGAAAATGTTTTGGAAATGTTTCGGAAATAGAATGAAATCAGATAAAAATTTTGGAAATTAATTTTCAAATCATTCTCAACCATTGATCAAAATATATCGAAACATCTTGCAATACTTTGAAATATTATAAAACCTTGGTTGAAACATGCCGAAAAATCTTGAAGCACTTCGAAATACTTAAAACATTAGAATTTTGATTCAATCACTGATTCATTTTCAGTATCCTTGGAAACGGAAACGTTTCAATTGTTTCGGAATGAAATTTTGATCCTTAATACCATCTACACAGTGCTGTAAATTAACTGACCCGTTGAAGCCCAAATTCATCATCTTGGCTTACCTGTCCTCTGTTTTTACTTAAGTTACTCCTGGGAAGCACTGCACGTGAAATGCTAGCACTTCTTCCAAAAGAAGGCATCAGCTTTCCTGCTGTTTCTGCCATTCCAAGGGAAACCGGGCCAACCCCCTGAGAAGAGACAGACAGAATAGACAGAGCTGTTAAATTAATGAATAGCTCTAAATGCCAAAACTTGACATGCCACCTACAGTTAAAGGCCGTCCAGTCACTTGCATCATATTGACAACTTTGGCTTTCCCTGCAAACGATGGGCATCAAGCATTATGAGTAACAAAATATCTAGCAATCGAGGATATAAAAGAAAATAGAAATAATAATGATGGAATGCAAAATTTTTGAATCAGGTGGATACAAAAAAATCATTAGTAGATTTTGTCACCAAAAATTGTAGCATAAAACCAACAAACTGCAGCATTTTATCCTCAGTGCATTTGTAACAAATCAATAATTATTGCCGATTTTAGAGTTTGTGATACAAATTTCTGAAAAGAACAGAATTGATTGAAACTCATTCATACACACATCCCTAATTATACTGCCTATATCAGGATATTACAAGAATGTCTATCATTCTAATTCTCTAGACATTCTAACGGCATCTAATTGGATCCATCACCCTCTGTGTGTTTGTCTGTTTGTGTGTGCATTCAGAATAGCATTGTTTTCGGGCTGAGTGTCGCTTAAAGCCATAACACTGTTTCCATTAGTGATGAAACCATATATGACATTTCAGGTTTTTCAGTAAGCGAAGCTACCAAGGTCATCACCCAGTTTGGTCTTAGTTAACTGAGAGTGTTGGGATGGGTGGATTGGGAACATGCCTATTTAATAAAATGGCGCCTCATGGTTCTTAGCCCAAGTATTTTGTTATTGACCTCGTAGGCAAATTACTAAAGGAATTTCAAAATTGCTTAATTTCTAAGCTCCATCAAAGTCATGAAAACCAAAAATTTATTCATGTCAAACTCAAGACAGTTCAATGCTCCTAAAATTCAGGGCCATTGGTAGTGGAATGTGATACCCTATAGTTATTTAAAACAAGCATCTAGTTAGATAATATCACCTAAGAAAAAAGTCAACCAAAAAAAAAAAGCAAAAGAAGGAAAACTATTTTGGCGATAACTCTACCCCCTTTAAAAATAAGCAAGTTCCAAAAAAACTTGAAATATAAACTTGGACAAAATCCTATGATTGTAAGATCGATTTGCTAACAATAATCTCCAAATGTGAAATTTAACTTCTTCATAATCGCTCAACGAATCTAGCATAAGCTATTCAATATTCTACTCAATTCAATACAGATTTCAAGGGAAGATTCCTACTTCTAAATAAGATTCAGAATTTGATCTGAGGTTTCCGATTAGATATTTAAGCACAACAAACCAGATAGCCCTTTTCGAAAGCTATAACTGCGACCTGTCAGCAGTATAATCCTTATTAACATATCAATCTTTTAGAACACACAATTTTTGGAACAATTATTTTAGGGCACAAATTATTGTTTCTACCAATTATTGTGTGTAGTTTCCAGTTTTTGTGCTTATGAAATGTTTAAATAAAATGTTTTTGCAATAAAAAATAAAATCTTACCTTGGATTGATGGGGAAGGATATAGGATTAGGAGTAGAATCGGATCGAGAATCGTAAGATCCTACAAATTAAAAAAAAAAAGACGAGACAAAATGATATGCAAGCCTAAAATTTATGTAAATTGATGTGTTATAAAAAAACATAAAATTTAGAGATATGATTATTTGAATAGCCTGAGCATTGAAAATGGTTGAAAATCAAAGGCAAACTGTTAATCTTGTGGGTTGTTGTGAGGAGGAGTAGCAGAAATAAAATATTTTGATTCTAACTTTTAGAAAGAGACAAATATAGTGGAGAGACTAGAAATTTGAGAGGTTGTTCAATAAATAACTCTAATGATTCGACATCTAAAAAAAATAGAAAAGAATGAAAATGGAAGACCATTTGACAATTATTACTCATGAATCAAACCTACCAATTGTTTTTAATTTTCAACAGGAGAGACAAACAGATGAAAAGAGATTTCTATAGCAAAAAGAATTTTATGAAGTTTTTTCATTCGTGAAATTCTCTAATAGATTGACAATTATACGAGATAATCACATTTAAATTAAGCCTTTAAAAGTCTTAAAATAATAAATATGAATTAGGTCAGCTTAATAATTAAATGCACCTAACAAACAAACTCATCAATTACGATAATAAAATTGTAATTTGGATCCAGACTATATGATCCTATAAGATCCGGATAACGATTCACTAAGATCCTATCAATTTGGAATTCCACATGAGACTCAAATCGATTTATCTATTCTAGATCGTAGAATAGTAAGATCCAAAGACTTGGATCGAAATTTTGATAATCATGAATGAAGTCGATGGCATTTGTGCCAATTTCTGAAGACATAAAAAGAATGATCATTCAGTTCCACTTTTGGAGAGAAAAGACATGACATCCAATTAAAAAGGTATGGTCATGTGCAGCGAAGACTAATAACTGCACGAGGACGCTGAAACAAGGATTAAAATATCGTTTTGGTGTATTGTTTCGGTCACATAGGAAACATAAATGTTTCGATGTGTTTCGGAAACGTTTCGGAAATATAATGAAAAAAAAATTAAGAATTATTTTTCTAAAACATTGATGGAAATATATCAAAGTATCTTAAAATACCTTGAAACATTCCAAAAATAATTGTGCAAATGCATTGAAATATTATAATACATTTAACATCATGGAATACCTCGAAATATCATAATTTCGACTCCATCACTGTTTCGTATCGGTCCTCTTGGAAACAAAAACGTTTCAGACATTTCGACCATTTCGAAACGATATTTTGATCCTTGCGCCGAAAAAACATATTAACCATAATTTTAAGGGGAAGAAAATAACAAAACTAATGTGTACTCATAGTAAAGAATGAACCTGTAACTTATGCTTTAATGGAACTATGGCCTTAAATAGAGTGAAATGTGAAACAAAATTCTTGTGCCCAACCGTAACTAGTTGGAACCTAAGTGCTGAAGACATTGAGAAAGAGTATGAGATTTTAGAAGAATGATTTTTAGAGATCAAGAGTGCCTCCAGGCTATGTAGATATATGTTTTTTTAGGTATGGTATATTGTTTGTAACTTTTAACTTTAATATCAAATCAAATCAAATAGCCAAAAAAATTACCACAAAAGGGCAAGTGTTGAATGTTTATAAGGTTCAGAAATCTTAAGTTTCCTTGGTCACTTTTGAGATTCACCATGTGCGCCTATCTTATAGTTTTTCACAAGGAAAATCTCAAAGTTATAAGACTAGTTCACAATGTTATACTTGATCTTCAATTGCTTCTCACATAACTTCCCTTGTAGTCATGGTTCAAAGTATCGAGATAGCAGTACAAGTTGACCGAGTCGTCTCCGACTCGATACCTTCCAATACGATACCATTACACGATACATATAAACCTCGAGTCTCGCATGACTCAGCTGAGTCGTCAGAATTATATCCAAATTAACTCTTAGTCGCCGAGTTATCGCCACTGAATTAGTCGATATGGTTTTGTGACACCAGATATGATCTTAATATCTCGTTATGTTTAATATTTTTTTTAGGTCATAAGTGTGTCTCAAAGCTCTCTAAGTCAATGGCTAATACTGCGCCTTGAACCACATTTGGAATATCCATATCTACACAGCTACAGAATGCTTGAACGATAAGCTGTTTGTTGACTGTGTAGGCCATTCAGCTAAGTTGTCCAGCTGTCGGTTAATTGTATTAACTGTTTTTCCATTTTTGTTCCAAAATTAATTTTTTTGTGATTCTTTTGCCTATTCGGCGCATAGACGTTGCCAATAATAGTTATGAACCTTCCAAGCCTTGTTATGTAGCTTATAAATTGAATGAATAGTTTCTGAAACAGTCCAATCATTGAGAAATCATGTAGTTGGTCTTAATAATAATATACTTAAAATACATTTACAAGCATATCACTTATTTTATTTTTGTTAAGAAGTATAATTTATATACTATTGTAATATGTACATCACTCATATCCGTAAGTCTTTTATCTTTTATTTTGATATCTAAACATATAAATCTCATCCCCTCCCCCATCACCCACCAAATATAAATAAATGTAGATAGGTTGAATTGAGAGTATGAGAGTTTTAGAAGGATGATTTTTAGAGACCAAGAGTGCTTCCAGGTAGTCTATACTGATGTATATGTAGATATATGTTTTTTAGGTATGGTATATTGTCTGTAATTTTTGACTTTAATATCGAATCAAATCAAATAGCTAAAAAGATTACCATAAAAGAGCAAGTGTTGAATGTTTATCAGGTTCAGAAGTCTTAAGTTTTATCGGTCACTTTTGAGATTCACCATGTGCACTTATCTTCTAGTTTTTCACAAGGAAAATCTCAAAGTTCTAAAACTAGTTCACAGTATTATGCTTAATCTTCAATTACTTCTTACATAACTTACTTTGGAGTCATGGTTCAAAGTATCAAGACAGCGGTACGAGTCAGTCGAGTCGGATACGGCTAGACACCTTTCGATAAGATATCATTACACGATACATATAAACTCCAAGTCTCGTACGACTCAGTTGAGTCTTCAAAGTTATATCTGAATCAATCCCGAGTCGCTGAGTTATCATCACCAAACCAATCGATACGGTTCTGTGACGCCAGGTATAACTTGAATTTCTCGTCATGTTCAACATTTTCTTTTAAGTCGTATTACTCGATATCGCGACGCCACGATCAGCGTGTCTCAGAGTTCTCCAAGTCGATGGCCAATACTACGCCTTGAACCATGTTTGGAATATCCATATCTACACAGCTACAAAATGCCTGAACGATAAGCCGTTTGTTGACTATGCAGGCCATTCAACTAGGTTGTCCAGCCGTCAATTAACTGGTTTTCTATTTTTGTTCCAAAAATTATTTTTTGTGATTTTTTTGCTCATTCGGCACATAGACATTGTCAAGAATAGTAATGAACCTTCCAAGCCTTGTTATGTAGCTTATAAATTGATTGCATAGTTTCTGAAACAGTCTAACCATTGAGAAATCATGTAGTTGGTCTTAATAAGTAAAACGATGTATTTGAATACATTTACCAGCATACCACTTATTTTATTTTTGCTAAGAAGTATAATTTATATACTATTGTAATAAGTACATCACTCATATCTGTAAGTCTTTTATCTTTTATTTTGATATCTAAACATACAAATCTCATCCCCTCCCCCATCACCCATCAAATATAAATAAATGTAGGTAGGTTGAATTAAGAGTATGAGAGTTTAAGAAGAATGATTTTTAGAGATCAAGAGCGCCTCCAGTTAGTCTATACAAATGTATATGCAGATATATGGTTTGTAGGTATGGTATATTGTTTGTAATTTTTGACTTTAATGTCGAATCAAATCAAATAACCAAAAAGATTACTACAAAAAGGACAAGTGTTAAATGTTTATCAGGTTCAGAAATCTCAAGTTTCCTCAATCACTTTTGAGATTCACCATGTGCACTTATCATTTATTTTTTCACAAGGAAAATCTCGAAGTTCTGATACTAGTTCACAATGTTATGCTTAATCTTTAATTACTTCTTACATAACTTCCCTTATAGTCATGGTTCAAAGTATCGAGATAACGGTACGAGTCGCCCAAGTCGTATCCGACTCGGCACCTTTTGATACGATACTGTTACACAATACACATAAGCCCCGAGTGTCGCACGATTCAACTGAGTCGTTAGAGTTATATTCGAATCAATCCCGAGTCGTCGAGTTATCGTCACTGAATCGGTCAATATGGTTCCTGTGATGCTAGATATAACCTAAATCTCTCATCATGTTCAACATTTTCTTTTAGGTCATATCGCTCAATATCGTGACGCCACGATCGTTGTGTCTCAGAGCTCTCTGAGTCGATGGTCAATACTACACCTTGAACCACATTTAGAGTATCCATATCCACACTGCCCATTTGGCACATAGACATGGTTATGAACCTTCCAAGCCTTGTTATGTAGCTTATAAATTGATTGCATAGTTTTTGAAACAGTCCAACCATGGAGAAATCATGTAGTTGGTCTTAATAAGTAAAACGATGTATTTGAATACATTTACAAGCATATCACTTATTCTATTTTTGTTAAGAAGCATAATTTATATAATATTGTAATAAGAACACCACTCATGTCTGTAAGTCTTTTATCTTTTATTTTGATATCTAAACATACAAATCTCATCCCCTTCTCATTCCCACCCACCAGATATAAATATATATAGGTAGGTTGAATTGAGAGTATGAGAGTTAAAGAAGAATGATTTTTAGAGATCAAGAGTGCCTCCAGATAGTCTATACAGATGTATATGCAGATATATGGTTTGTAGGTATGGTATATTGTTTGTAATTTTCGATTTTAATATCGAATCGAATCAAATCAAATAGCCAAAAAGATTACCACAAAAGGACAAGTGTTGAATGTTTATAAGATTTAGAAATCTCAAGTTTCCCTGGTCACTTTTGAGATTCACCATGTGCGCCTATCTTCTAGTTTTTCACAAGGAAAATCTCAAAGTTATAAGACTAGTTCACAATGTTATGCTTGATCTTCCATTGCTTCTTACATTACTTCCCCTGTAATCATGGTTTAAAGTATTGAGATAGCGGTACGAGTCGACCGAGTCGTATCCGACTCGATACCTTCCGATACGATATTTTTACACGACACATATAAATTCCGAGTCTTACACGACTCAGCTGAGTCGTCAGAATTATACCCGAATCAATCCTAAATTGTCGAGTTATCGTCACCGAATCGGTCCATGACACCAAGTATAACTTGAATCTCTCGTCATGTTCAACATTTTTTTTAGGTTGTATCGCTTGATATCGCGACGCCACGATCGGTGTATCTCAGAGGTCTTCGAGTCTATGGCCAATACAACGCCTTGAATCACGTTTAGAGTATCCATATCTACACAGCTACAAAACTCCTGAACGATAAGTTGTTTATTGACTGTGCGGGCCATTCAGCTAGGTTGACCAATCGTTGATTAACTATATTAACTGTTTTTCCATTTTTGTTCCAAAAATAATCTTTTTGTGATTCTTTTGCCCATTCGGCACGTAGACATTGCCAAGAATAATTATGAACCTTCCAAGCCTTGTTATGTAGCTTATAAATTGAATGTATAGTTTTTGAAACAATCCAACCATTGCGAAATCATGTAGTTGATCTTAATAAGTAAAACAATGTATTGGAATACATTTACAATTTTTGTCAAGAACTATAATTTATAAACTATTGTAATAAGTACACCACTCATGTTTGTAAGTCTTTTATCTTTTATTGGCCGGCCTACTACGAGCACCTGTAGGGATTAGTGTGTGAGACCGTGATCCACAAACTAAAGCATGGGACTCAGCCTTTACTTGAGAATAGAGAGGGGAAACATAGCAAGTCACAAGAGCAAGACGAGGTTTTGAACCTTAATGCGAGAGGGACGCCTCGCGAGCCAGGCTTTTAGAGATGAGGCTTTTGGCAAAGCCAAGTCAATTTCGATCCACCAAACCCTACAACTGATGAGAAGACCCTATGGAGTCAAAGGAAGCGTATACGTTATCACTCTCCCTGCCTTCCAAAGGTGCCTAGAGGACGGGCCAAACGTAGCAGAGCGACAACCCGGGAGCGGATTCCCAAAAATTGAATTTTTTGAGTTCTTGGCCAAACAAGTTGGTCGTCAAACCAAACATGGCCAATCTCAGGCAAGGACTAAAGCTTAACTAAGGTAAAAAGCGTTATCGCATCAATAGATAAACTATGAAGGGCAGACAGTTTCCTTGAATGAATTGAACAATCCACGCCCCCTTACCTAATAGGGCTCCCTTAACGGGTTCTTGTAAGTGTTGGGACCGGAAGTCCAGGTTTGATATCAAAACATACAAATCTCATCCCCTCCCCCTTCCCACCCACCAAATATAAAATATATATAGGTAGGTTGAATTGGTTTTCACCATCTCACATAGTTCTTCAACATTTATCTTTATCCTAAATTTACCATGATGTCAAAATAGGAGGTCGTACATTCTAATCTTGCCACACCCTAATTATAATATCTGCATGTGCTTGGCCCAAAGTCTAACTTGTGAAGGGGCCGAGTATATAACATTTATGTTACATCCTCTCTAATAGCTTAAACTCTTAGATGAGTTTATGATTTAACATATATGACATGTAAATTGTTCCTTTAGTTTATAAAAAGCGATGTATGTACTTGTCTTGGCAGTGTTTGCCTATATTTCTATGGGTAAGGATTGTCAAATGCAGTCGTGCTCCATCCTAGGAGGGTGGGTTGATCCTTCTAGGCTGAAGTGTGATGTTTGCACAAACAAATTCTAGTTAAGATGAATAACTAAAATTGAAGAAGAAAGGGAGGTCACATTGATGAGAGCTAGATATAATAGGAAACTCAAGCCTCGACATCAAATCAGTCTCAGTAAATACATAATAATTTTTTCTACTAGATAACTAGTAATGCCCTTCTCTACTTATTTAATTGTCATATACATTCACCATGCCATGCCAATGAGAATACGAGCAGCTAAAAACACTTCAAGTCACAGTTTGAGTCGCCAAAATTCAGGAGCTGGAGTTGGTTGAAGAGCCTGACAGCAACAGCAGCAAGGGAACATATGTTACATATTGGCTAACAATCTACAACATGCCCAATGATTCACTATTTAATTTTCTATGTTGGGTCAATAAAACTAGTAAATGAAATACTATAGTCTCAATTTGCTAAAAAAGACCCATAGATTACCAAATACTGAATTGCATGAGAGTTCTGTTTTTTCCCTTCGTGTCATCTCTCCACAACTCTATTCATCTCAAATTTTACTTGGACTTAACCCACTATCGTCCCATCCTCAAACTTTACGTAACCATGGGTTTCTAAGCATTGACAACTTTTGAAAATTTCCTTTCCATGATGGTCCAATAATGAACTACTGGCTCAGTTAGCCTCTTATGTTTTTACAACGCATTGGCTCTCTGCAGAATTCAAATTCCTCCAAGCCAAAATGCAGTCGTACTTTTAAAATGATCTATAAATTCCCCCAAGTACTATAACCCAAAGTTCACAACAAATCCATCTCCTGACACCATTTGGCTTTCTAGAAATGTTGCCATTGTTCCAGAAGTGTTGACATCAAACTGAGAGCCAGTCCAAATTAGCCAAATTTTGATGAATCATAAGTTGATACATAATGGCAATCCTAAGTAACCCACGTTGAAACTTTGCAACATTGTAGACACTTAATATAATAAAAAAATTACATCAAAATAGTTGGGACAATACTTTGTTGAGTTTGAGTTGAGAATGCATACACACATAAAATGTATGAAGATAATTACAATTACCAATTAAACAATAAATAAATTACGACAGATTGTGGGTATATACAGCTATAGATGCATACTCTGATTGTATATGAAGTCTACAGCTATAGCTACATATTATGCATTCGGCAACTTTTTTCTCAGAACATACAAATTATGAGTTTAAACAATTACAGATTTACCCTTTGATTGTATATAATCAGATGTGCTTCAACAAATACAGTAGGGATTTGTAAGATAGAATGACAAGTCAATAGTACAAACGTCATGTCACACCATTTTTTATTTATTTCACGCCTTAACAGCACAGCAGAGAATATGCATATATTATCTCAATTATTCAAATTCATAAGACTGTTGTTATGTCAAATAAGATTGAAGGCTATAGTTGAGGCCAAGCCCAATATTTCTCAAGAGACCAAAGTTAAAAAACTAACATAAAAAACAAACCTGCATCAGGAAGTTCTGTTGTTGGAGATATGGCCTTTGGTACTCCATAGATGGTTGAGTCCATAGGGAAAGATTTCCCCAAACAAACGCCATGTATATTGCCCTGCAACACAAGCAAAACATAAATTTCGAATTCAATTCCAGTAAATATGATTCTCACAAATCTTTAGAACCATACTCTAGCCACCTGCTGCTCAGCCTTCTGCAGGATTTGCTGTTGTGGGTTGCTGTGATACATAAAAGTAAATCAAATAAGAAATCAGAAACTCTATAAATGTGAACAAAGTAAATTGATACTCTCTGTTCCCTTCTTATGAGCACATGGATCATATCAGGTTCTGTATTGAGCAATTCGTTCAAATCACATAATCATGCAGGACTAGATTGTACAGAGGTCCATATCCTCGTTTTATTGATAGTCGAATCATGCTCAGAATGATTGCAAGGTACTCATCAACATAGAAAACTTGTAATGCCACAAATGCATTCCAAATAAAATTCTAAACTTTTTCAGTGTCTCCTCAGCAATCAATCAGAGGATTAGTCCACTAATAAGCACACACCCTTTGCTTGCCCACCCACACCTCACATGCACATTTAACTGAACCAGATGAATAGAATACATGGATTATAAATGATGAATATAGTGTCTAATTTGACGGATTTGGACATTATTACCTAGCATTGCTTGAAGATGCCTTGGTCATTGTCAAGTTGTCAACATCAAGAAGCCGTAAATTTGAATGCAAGTCTGTAGCAGGGAGCTTAAGACACTCTTGCTCATACATTTTTGCAGCAAATAAACTTTCCATTGGTTGAGGCAATATATTTTCAAAGTTCATACCAATAGGAATCTGTCCAGCCGTCTGCTGATTCATTCCTGGGCTTGTCATCATAGGAAAGACATTTTGTAGCTCATTAGGAATCTGTCCAGCCCTCTGCTGATTCATTCCTGGGCTTGTCATCATAGGAAAGACATTTTGTAGCTCATTAGGAATCTGTCCAGCCCTATGCTGATTCATTCCTGGGCTTGTCATCATAGGAAAGACATTTTGTAGCTCGTCCCCCATCATTTGAGAAGCCTGAGAATTAAAAGAAGCACATATGAAATGCATTATCTTACAAACCCGAGCACTATACAACAGCACTTCAAAGGTTATCAGAGAACACCTTAACAGAGGATTCTTGCCCGGCCTCTTGATGGCTTGGTAGCCTAGAGGAATATACCTCCCAGAATACTGACCACCATTCAGTCAAAAAACCTTCAGGGGAACTAAGCACTAGAGCAAAAACCCAATGCAAATTATACTGTCAGACTGCATATAGCAACTTTGGTAAAATCCTATAATGAGAATAATCATAAATGTATCATCCCAATCAAATATGTCATTACCAAATATTTGAAGTGCATTCCAATTACTTTGATAGTAACTACATTAGTGATCAATAATACAGTTGCTATACACGAGTAGACATATTAGAAGAACAATGTGACATATTTGGACTCAAAAACATCACAAAAACCTTCATGCAGTGCATGAAACTTCCCCTATTAATCAAAAGAATAAAAAAAAATATCTGAATTGGCATGAACCCAGGGCCGGCTCAATGGCAAAGCCATTGAAGCCGCCGCTTTAGGCCCCCCGAATGATTAGGGCCCCATTTTATGGAGGTTTAATTAAGTCTAATGTTTAAATAAAATTTTTAGATATATATTCAATTAAGTTCAATTTTATTTTAGATTTTTTAGTACCTCAAAAAAATAAAAACTACCATTTGAGTCTATGATATTTAGTTTAAGTTTTATTAATTATAATTTTGTTTCTTTTTATTGATTATATTAACATTAAATCCAATAAAATTCTATTTTACCATTATATCACGTATCACGCTTTGTTCGAATTAATTATACTATCTATTGAAAAAATAAGTTAACAAAACTTAAATACAAAAATCTAATAATTATTTTCATATCTCAAAAGACAATAATATAAATTTTATTTTAAAAATTAATAGGGCCTCATTTAAAATTTTGCTTTGGGCCTCATTTTTGTGTTGAGCTGCCCCTGCATGAACCACATGGCCCACAACACATCTTAAAGACATTTGTTGTACCCAAGTGTAATTCAATCAATACATCCATTTCTGTTCCTGTCTTATTCTTGAATACAGGAGGGGGAATGCATGGAATCAAGACCCAGCAAAATTAAGCAACAAACCCTTAATATTAATTAAAAAAAACATTAATGGTTGTAATTTATTGTCTTAATCCATCACAATCATTAGATTAGTTGCAGATACCAATAAATACTGAGACTCTCTATTAATCCAATGGTTATGAGTGATCAGGCAAATAAATTAATCCATTACAACCATTAGATTAGTTGCGGATGTCGATAAATATCGAGATTCACTATTAATCCAATGGTTGATAAGGTTAACAAATTAAGCCAATAAATTGGGTCGAATACTTCTTCCATGGATACATCTATCATTTAACAAAATCAAGCAACTTAACAAAATGTGCTCAAGAACAGATACCAGCTGGATTTGAAGGAACACCAGCCTCATTGGCGAAAATCTCAGCAGTTTCGTGCATGTTGTTTCTCTTCATGTAATCAAGAATGTAAAGGTCAAGCCTGAAAACCCCAAATCAAACAAAACAAAAAACCCAAGAAATTAGCATTTGTTGGAAGCAAAAAAAAAAAAAAAAAACCCCATTGAAATGTATAAAAACTCACATCTTCTGAGGGTCCCACGATTCCATGATCACCAAAACCAACTTCACTCTGCTGAGTAAGAAGAAATGCAGAGAACCGAAGTGAGTTTTCAGACTTAAAAGTGACGAAGTTCAATGAAAAAAAGCATAACCCAGGTGAAAATTAGTTGTTAGAAGTAATCAAAAGCTAAAAACCCACATGTGCTTTGACAAGATACACCCGTATAGAGAGTGATAAGCAAGAGAAAAGAGCGAAAGAGAAGAGGGGAAAAGGAAGAGGGATACCTTCGTTTGCTGAGAGTTAAGTTATTAGTGCCATGCAAAAGAAAAACAGAAGAAAAAGAACAAACGACAAACCTGGTTTTCGTACAGAGAGATATAGAGACAGACAGACAGAGTGAGAGCTGAAGCATTATATAGTAGTGGACTTGTTGTGGGATAACTACACCTGAAAAGGGTGTAGTGTGAAAAGAAAAAACCGGGTTTTTTGAACAAAAGTTGTCACTTTTTTTGTAAATATTAAAACAAATACGATATAAATTATAATAATATGAAATGTGAATAATACAACACGACACGATACGAATTAATGTTAATATCCTAAGATGGGTGAGTGTGGCTGCTCTGTGGGACCAGTTGTTGGATTTCTGATTCCCAATATTTAGATCATTTATTTTTTTTATTATTCTAAAATTTGTTTAGTAAATAAATGAGTTTTATTTGAGTTTACGATAAATAATTTATTAAAAAAAATATTATATTAAGTCAGATTTCAACCTTTTCGTAATTGTACATGCATGAAAGAATTAAAAATTACTAAATTTCTCATTTTATGTTTAAGTGAATTTTAAATAATAATAAAAAAATAAGAGTAAAAAATAATATTTCTTTTTTTAAAATACGTCATGATTTCAAGTCGAGAAAACCTCTAAGTGAATGTAGTCGTGTTTTTGCACTTGTAACGGCCGTTACGAAAATTGAAGGAAAAGCACTTTTATTTAAGTTTCGGAATACCAACTTTTTAAAGTAAAATGAGACAAATCCATTTTAATTTTTTAGTTGACAAGGAGACAAATCCATTGGTTCCAAGGTTTGTCCCTATTGTCTAAATGACAAAACATCACTAAATTGGAGTTTCATTATTTTAAGGAAACGTAAAGAGATTATGATAATTCAACTTCATTTTTTCCCTTCATCCGTTACAAAAACAAAAAGAGGAAGATTACGTTACAGAAATCAGGAATCAGAAATCGATACCGTACTAAAATTTATAATTTTTTAGGGTCAAATTACACATTTTAAAGGTATAAGTATTGATCAATATTCGCAATGTATCGTAACATTTGATGACCGATCATGAAGTTAACAACAAGATTGTAAGTTCACCTTTAAAGGGCTATTTATTTGATGAGTTTGAGTAGGTGGGTTTAAGTAAAATAATCTGATGGGCCATTTAATTTCATATTTAGTTAGAATTTTTAAACTCATAATTCATATCTCGACTCGTAATTTGTCTGAAAAATTATATGAGTTTCAACAAAACCAACTAACTTAGCATGTAATGTTAAAATGGCTTTTCTGCCCCAAATAAATTTAGTCAATTACAAGATAAATATTTAGTTACAATTGTGTTTAATTTGTGGGTCCCACATATTTATGCTACTTACCTAACAAAAATTTTGGGAGAATTTATGTATGAATTCCTTGTACAAAAGAGAGGAGGCTTTGGGTTTGTTAAAAGTAATGCAATCCCTCCATTTTAAAATCATGCAAAAGTAATAATTTTCGGTATAGTACTGATTTTTTTTTTTTTGTGGTCCCATGAAATTACCCTACAAAAAATAAATGCAGGCTTATTGGTTTAAAAATCAAGTTGCAATAATGAACTCAAATTAAATGTGAAATGAGATTCACCTATCTCATAATTAACTTACTTAATGTTATATATATATATATATATATATATATATAAATTAGCTACCATTATTGTTTACTATAGTTGGATATGAGGAAAATCCACATTTAGAAAAAAATCTTATGGCATAAATTTTTTTATTACCAAAATTTGTAGTAAATTAATCATGGATTCATGGTTGAATCTAATCTCCAGATTTTCGAATTTAAAGTAAGATAAACATCTGCGTAGGATCATTAAAACAGTGACTTGTAATTTGTGTGTCAAATAGGTAGGTTACTAACGCTTAATCCAAAGCAATTATTATGTTAAAATAATTAAATGTCAACATTTTTTTCCTCTTAATATCAAGGAGTTGTCAATGGTATCGAAAAAAAAAATCGATATTGTACCGATATTTATTACATTTATAGGAGTTTTTATTATTGCTATAATATTGAAGAAAAGTGATAAAAATAGTTATCACTCTAGTGGTATACATATCTACAAATTGGGTAAATCATCCACAAAAACGATAAATTTTTTTATTATAAAATAACCCATGAAAATAATAAAACACTTATTGAAGTAGTAAATTTTGGAGGTACAGGACCAAATTATTTTTTTCGATACCGTAGTCAAGTCCTACTATCGAAGGATCATTCCAATCACATTTTATTTGGATTCATTGTTGCAAACAAAACTCCAACTACGTGCAACCAGCCATAAAACTATATTCTTTTTGGGTCAACTGCATATTAGACTTATAACCTTAAGCAATTACACCATTTAACGGTCTCAAATAAATTCATTCAACGGGCACTAACCTCCCTCTCAAAAGTATTATTCAAAAAAATATGACAATAGTGCGATACATAAAAATAGGTTTAGTTCAAGTACAACTCTCAATGAAGTACTGTTTTTGTTTTAATACATTAATATGAGTAAATATTCAATTCTCAAGGAAGTACTGTTTTTTTTTTATTATGTTAGAAATTGTCACATAGTATCACTAATTAATGATAAAATATCAAATGTGCAAGGTGAGCCTCATTTGGATAATTATTGAATTACACAAAAGGAGAGTGAGTAATTATTGACTTCTACGAAGGGGTATTTAATATTGGGTGTAACAGTGACACTCCGTCAGTATTATCATTTGGTGTAACCGCTCAATAATAAACAAATAAGAGGGAAAGTGAACCCCACTTTTTGAATATGTGAAGGTTACTATCTTAGATAGAGAGGTGATTATTTGAAAAAGTGTGATCCATTTTGTCCATTTGTTTTTTTATCATGGGGTGATTACACTACGTGATAATTTTGATGTATTGTAACCGTTACACTTACACCTACTATTTACCCCTCAAGGAGATAGTGTTTTTATTTTAATTCATCAATAGACGAGTAAATATTCAATGTCAATTGTGATATCATGTCAACATTATCACAAGATATCACCAATCAATGATAAACACTAAATGAGTAACATAAACTGCACTTGATAGTTGTTGGATTACATGGAAGGGTAATTATTGATTTGTGTGAGGGTCCATTTCCTTATTTGTTTGTAAATTATTGGTTAATTAGTTATTACTCATGCTTGAAGACACAAAATAATAAAAAAAATAGTCAACAATAAATATATTTGTATTTAAATTCAAAATCAAATCATAAACATAAAGAAGAGAGAAATGAATTTAAAAACCAGTTGTAGTGGGAATGAGCGGTGGTAATGGTGGTGATGGTGGGAGACAGTGATGGTTGTGGTTAGTGGCGACGGCCATGGTGATGGTGGCAAATGTGGCGAAAACGATGATGGTGGTGGTGATTTTTGGGGGACGACGGTGGTAATGGTAATCACGAGTGACAACAATGGTGGATGAAGGTGATAATGATTGGCAATGATGATAGTGGGACAATGATGGTGGTGGTAGTGGCTAACGAAGGGTGTTTTTTGCGCAATAATGTGATGGGTGGTGGAGAATGACGGTGGTGCTGCTAGGTATGGTGCGGGTGGGTGATAGTGGTTGGCGATGATGGTTGGCAACGACGGGCGATGGTGGGTTATGGTAGTGGGTGGTGGTCAATAGTGGTGGTGGGTGTTGATGATGGGTGACAATGATAGTGTGATGATGGTAGTAGTGATAATAAATATATGAATGAGATTACGATAGTGATGAGTGGTGGCGATACACGACGGTAGTAGCAATCGGTGGTGGATGACAATGGTGGTTGTAAGGGTGGAGATGGGGTAGTGGCGG
>CM042186.1:2997518-3007851 GCA_023539305.1 Ilex asprella | reverse complement strand
TGTGTGTGTGTTTGTTATAGTGTCTGTCTGTGTGTTTGTTTGGGAGTCTGTGTGTATAATCTATGCCTTTTTTTTTCCTAGTTTGTGGAAACTCTATTTTGTTTAGACTTTTGATTTGCTTGTTGCAATTGGGTTTCATTTTTTTCCCATTAATTTCAGGATCCCAAGGCTCTCAAGATGCGAAAGCATGCCTTCCACAATTACCAGTAAGTGATTTATGTACGTCCACTGATTAAATTTTGCCAAAATTTTAACAAACGTATGTGATTATTTAGTATATATGATTCTTCATGCATTTATTTTCATTATTTAAGGTTGTTTTATTGGTTATCATGTTCTTGTAGCTCTGGCAAAACAACACTTTCAGCTTCTGGAATGCTACTGCCTTGTTCTATTAATAATGCTCCATTACTTAGGCAACTTGGTGGCGCAATCGATACAGAATCCTTACCTGGTTATGGGTTGGTGTTGACTGTTGCATCTGTTATTGAGCCGTTTCTATCACAAGAACACAGAGAGAACATATCTCAGGTAGGAGCTGTTTATTATGAATATCGCTGTTTATGTAAGATTCTATAATTGTCTACTAAATTTTCAGTTCTGCTTCTTGAATTAGTGGTATACGTATATCTAAATTTTGGTTCCAATTTCTATCAGGCCAAACCCGAATTGATCCCTGGTATTCAGATTGATATAATGGTAGAGGTAAAAATGTTTCACAAGTTCGTGTTAGACTAGTATACTGTTTGATGAGCTTAGTTTAGCAGTTTAGAAATGATACATGTATGCTTTTTTGTATAGGCAAAGAAGGGGGTGGATGATGGTATTGCAGTGTCAGACAAGGAAGCTCCTCATTGGTTACCCTCAGAGCTTTTAACATTGGTAGATATTTAGCTAATGCATTTGTGATGTTGGTTATTTAACATGCATAAGAATTATGCTTTGGCCCTTCTTCTCACTCGGTGGTGTTGTCTTCTAGGCTGTATCTCTTTCTTTAGAAATAAATCAACGCACATTTCATTTCAAACCATGATGTTTACCTCCAATATTAAGCTTGTAGACTTGTAGTTTGTTAGAATGGATATGATACCCTATTATTGGACGGGCAATAATTCTGTGTTTATGTTTAGTTTCCTTTCTCTGTCTCATTGCTCAAATATCTTTTGAGATATGCTAAGTAGCTATTCATACCATTGATGTGATGTATGTTGTGAAGGTCGATATTCCTGTATCATCTATTGCTGTTCAATCACTTATTGAAGCTTCTTCTGGTTCACTGGAGCATGGTTGGGAAGTTGGTTGGTCCTTAGCTTCATACAGTAATGGTCCTCAAGCTGTTATAGATGCTATTCAGACACAGGTATGAACTTTTCTGGAAAATAACTTTTGTCTTTCTTTCTCTGCCTTTTTTTTCCAGTAATATGTAAAAGCACTATAAAACGACCTAGAAAGTACCATTACAGTCTGTGTGTGTGTTTTCAGTTTTGCACTAGTTGTGAATTGTAATCCATTTTGAAAACTAGTTCCTCTCAAAATAGTAGTAGTTCTAGGATTAGTGTATGCAGAAATATCTAAAATATTATGCATCCCTGAGCAAGTTTGAAAATCAAAATTTCTTCTCATTAGGTAACATACCTGAAACTAACTTTTCCTGTCATACTTCTACCATGAGTGGGTTGTTCTTTAGTTGTAGTGATGATGAGTGTGGATCTAAAAACATCAACCTTCTCTACATAGTTCCAGATGTATCTTTTGGTCCAAAACCACTATACATCCCAGGTAGTTCCTCGCCTTGCTTAGAGGTGGGAGCCACCCTTCAGGACCTTGTTGGAAGAGGGGTTTGGTGATACTACTGCACAAGGATGGAGAATTTTCAATTGCGGAGAAATCCTTAGTTGATTCATGTAACTATTTGCCAATGATCATCTATACCTTTGGAAGGTATGTCAACAACATGAGACGTTGGATAGCTTACACTATCTTTTTCATTTAATGGATGACAAGAAGTCAAAGAGAAAGATCATGAAATCTGGAAAACGATTGAAGAAGACAATCAATACTTCATATCGAATAGAGAAGTGAAGCAAGACAACATGTTTCGTTCTAACCTTTTTCTTAGAGAGGATATTTATCCACATATGCTTGTTTAGTCAGGCCTTAGAAGGCCACTGATTTATTTGATGACTTTGAGACTTGTTGCAACTATTAGAGCATCCAACTAAAATGAGTGGAGAGACCCTTGAGTGTATAAATCAACCATTCAACCTTGGGTGGTCATAATTATTCAACGTGGAATACAAGCTTTCTCTACACCCTCACTCACATGGGACTAACAAACAAACAGACAAACATGTATGCAAGAAATTCAAATGGATAAGAGACGACTTCACCCATTAACCACCCAAGGCACAACTCTAATACCATGTTAGAGCATCCAATTCAAAACTAATTTAGAAATGAGTGGAGAGACCCCCCGTAAGCATATAAACCAACCTTAACTGGTTCTAATCATTCGGTCTGACCAGACTGATTGACTTATTGGACTTTTATGGGCTGTGGCCATGGATTACAGGCTACAGCAACTAATGTCCATGGGATGTTAAGAGTGGAATTCCATGATGCTGCCACTTGGTGTTTGCAAGTTTGACTTATGATGTCAGGTGGGCTTTTTTGGGTCAAATGAAAAAGGACAAGGATTCTATAAACAATGGATAGGACGGTCCAAGTTTATGTCTCAGGTCAACTAGGATCAGATTATGATTATTCAGTAGTGCTCAATCATAAGTCAACTGGATCCATGAAGATTTGCAAATTTACAGCCAATGGTAAGTTTTCTGGACCAACACATATGCAATGGTCCCTAAAGATTCTTCTCCAAAAGACACTTCAAATAGTCGACACCAAAGATTTTGTTAATGTTTCATTTCATGAACTTTGAAATGATCATTCAGGTTAACCACTCTTCCTTTCAGAGACAGAGGCAAAAGGTTGGGGGAGAGTTGATCAATCCAAGTCTTATGGGGAAGTCAACTGCTAGAATTGCCCTTCTTGGAGTTTCCTCAACACTTTCTGAGGTATCATCATTGTTGTCTACTCCTCTCAACAGCATTAAATATGGTGGATAACGCAAACCATTTTATGTAATTGCCACTGGGATTTGCTTTTCCTTCCTGTAATTTTTTTTTTTGCATGCTTCAATTGCATGCTGATGACGGTTACAGTGTAACTGTAACTATTTGTTATTCAGGATCTTCCAAACTTAAATACATCATCCTTGAATAGGAGGGGAGATCTTCTTCTGACAATAGGCTCTCCTTTTGGTGTCTTATCTCCTGTGCACTTCTTTAACAGGTATGGGTCCTTCATTGTTTGGATTTATTCCATGGTTGAATCTCTAGTTAGTGTTTGCAATTGTTTCTTTTTAGTCCCCATGTCAGTGTAAAATGTGTCAAAATATGAATTTTAAAATTTTCAACGAGTTGTCTTTGGTGGATCACTTGCTCTCTTTCCGTACTGTCTCCTGTTAGTGAACTGTTTTTTTGTCATTCCTTAGTAAATGTAACTGGTAGGAGTCTACATTTTCTGAAGTTATTTTTTGTTTGGTTGAACCATAAAAAGAGAAGTTTCTTTCATGACTACTTAAACTTCAGAATCAGATAGATAATAGGGTCTTGCTGTATGGTTGTAACTTCTCGTTTTGCGTTCTGATATGAACTTGTGGTTTGCTGTGGATGTTCATTAATTATATCTTTGCTGCTTGAACCAGTTTATCAATGGGATCCGTTGCCAACTGCTACCCACCTAGTTCCGCTAATAGATCATTGTTGACGGCTGACATTAGATGTCTTCCTGGTAAGAGCAATTTTCTGATATGTTAACCTTGATTATTCAATTCATGGATTCTGATCACATTCTGACTTTGAATCTCTCAGGAATGGAAGGTAGTCCAGTTTTTGGGGAATATGCACAACTTATTGGTATCCTGACAAGACCGCTGAGGCAAAGGACTAGTGGTGCTGAAATTCAGGTAATTAGGAAATACACTTGGCTTTTCCTTTGGCAATAGGCCCTCTAATAGCTAAATCACAAAGGAACATGTTCTAGAAAATTTTAGAGATATTTTGTAACAATTATTATTCTTGTTTTATCGTATCTCATGGAAAATCACTATTAGAACTGCTGTTTTCACTCAGAAAGTATTATTCCATTATATTATGTTCATAAATATCCCTTTTAAACTCACATCCTGAGATATCTCTCTCTCCACGGCTGCTATTACAACTTAATCTCTAATTATGAATATGAGAGAATGCCTGATAGGATAGATACCTACACAGTGACAGATTCAATGTATGATTATCACAATGTCTAAAACGTGATAAGAAGTGAGCTTTTGGATTTTCTTTCGATGAGCTTTTGTTATGTATATATGTATGTATGTATGAGTGTACTTATGTTTGTATTATTTAAATGTAAGTCCCCAGACAAAATGCTTTGAATATCAAGAGATCAAGAAGGCTTCTCAGTATTGAGTAGTGTATGTTAGATAATGAGTTCAAACTTCAATCACCTAACCTAGGTAATTGCTTGCAAGTTGTTGGCAAATTAAGGGTCTTGCATATAGAATATTGAAAAGTGCTTGCTGTAGCTTACATCTCATAGTACCGTGGTACACAAATGGTAGCTTTGGATGACAGTTGGCAAATTAAGGTCTTGCATATAGAATATTGAAAAGTGCTTGATGCAGCTTACATCTCATAGTGCCGTGATACACAAATGGTAGCTTTGGATGACAGCTGGTGATTCCATGGGAAGCCATTGCATCTGCTTGCAGTGACTTGCTGCAGGAGGAGCCTCGCAATGCATGGAAAGGAATCCGTGATGACAAGGGAAAATTGAATGCTGTAGGAAAGACTGGCCATTGCAACGGTTTTAACTTAGATGGGTCCTTCAATCATACTCAGGGCCATCCTAATTCTGGTTGTCGTCCACTATCATTTATTGAGAAGTCCGTGTCTTCTATATGTCTTGTTACCATCAACGACGGAGCATGGGCATCTGGTGTTTTGCTCAACAACCAAGGCTTGATTCTTACAAATGCTCACCTTCTGGAACCATGGAGGTTTAGGAAGGCAGCTGCAAATGGTGAAAGAAATGAAAACAAATCAGAGGTTGTTTCCTTCTGGTCCAATGAATTCGTACCTCCAGGGTACGAGAACTTTGGTGGCCAGCATAGAAATCAGGATTTGCGGCAAACAGTACTGAAGGCTGCAGAATTCTCTGTGAGTAATGAGCATGGGAAATACAAATTCAATTCGAGCAACTTAAGCCACAGAAGCATACGTATTCGCTTGGATCATACCAACCCTTGGATATGGTGCGATGCTAGGGTTGTATATGTTTCAAAAGGCCCTTTGGATATTGCGCTACTACAGCTTGAATTTGTTCCAGGTCAACTTTGTCCCATTATTATGGACTTCAGATGCCCTTCCCCTGGATCAAAGGCATATGTCATTGGGCATGGACTATTTGGACCACGATGTGGTAAATATTTACCTTATTTATCTTGCTTTGGTGTGTCTGGATATTCAGTGGTGATGAAATCAATCCCCCGTCTTTTTATAAAAATTGAAGTGAAAATTTATCTTTGTGTTTGAAGCATATATATGCTAGGACTGCAGAATTGTTAAATTTTTGTTTTGGTTAGAACTTCCACCTAACCCGAACTCTGTTCGCATTAGTTCTACATAATTGCTACATCTTGGATCTGTTTCGCTTAGTCTTCTCAACATCTCAACACAAGTACCTTGCTGACAATTTTAGTTTTTAATTCTGAGAAGAATTTAGTACGAATGTGAAAAGTCATGTTCATTATTTTCATCTGTTGTTCAAGCCTGATACCTATGAAATAACAATGGGAAAAAGGAGGAGGGTAGACCCATGGCAGAAAGAGAACTATAACATTATAGGTGCATAAAACCTCTCATATAGGTGGCAAAATTCAAAAAATGTATTATTTTCTTACCCTAAACTATTCAATAAATTATGGTCCACTGCCATACAATTTCTATACTGTCTTTATGGTTTTCATTTCAAATTTAGTGACTCTTATCCTCTACGCATTTGTAAAGTTCGAAGCATGGCTAATACCTAAACAACACACTTCTGGAGGACAGACTTTTTAACTTTTAACTGCTATGGAAATAGTTTGGAATAATTCTGTGCCCATTTGATATTCAAACATTCCATTAAAGAGGATGTTTTTTCTTTTGGGCCATACTAAATAAATTTCCTATCAATTATATGTTTTTCTGATTTTCTTTTGAATTTTTACTTCAGACTTGCTCCCATCTGCTTGCCATGGTGTAGTAGCAAAAGTAGTTAAAGCAAAGAGGCTTCTACACCATCAATCCAGTCAAGTGAATGTACAAGAATATTTTCCAGCAATTATTGAAACAACAGCCGCTGTCCATCCTGGTGGCAGTGGTGGGGCTGTCATCAATTCAGACGGTCATATGATTGGTCTTGTCACAAGGTATGACTAACAGAACTCTGCTGAAACAAAGGGCAATAATGTGTGCGTTCTGTACAATGTTATTCCTGCATCCCCAGCTTTGTCCATAATAGTCCTCAAGAAGAAGCTACCTAATTGATTGTTGGTAGGAAGGTGGGAAACAGTAGTTAGCAAGTTTGTGAGTTTGTGATGAAGACGGTGTTGAACCTTTAGTCGAGACGTGAACTCCGCCGGCCTTGTGACTTGTGAGTCCTGACGACCAGGCCTCACAACTAACTAAACTAGATGATGTCTTCAAGAAGCTAACTAGTTGACTCACTTAGCCATAGGTGCACTGTATACTGCCTGCCTGCCCATCTCCTGAATATAGAAAAACAAAATGGGGGATTTTAAATAAAAACATTTACACCAAAATGACTCGATAGAAACTTGAATTTTTTATTTTGGGTTTTGCCATTTGGTTCCAATTTTACTTTTTCGTTGCGTGCCTGTATTGGAATATGATCCCTGCTACATTGTGCTGCAACGTGATGGCCTTACTGATGATAGGTTGCAGATAGTTAATATAGGGGGGTTGCTGCTGGAGAGTGGCAAAACTCGTGGTTTTACTTTCCCCATTATTTCAATGTGAAGTAGGTGCTGCAGAGTACCAACTTTATTATTGAACTGGCAACAATAGGGTCATAGTATTGCACGATAGTGCAACTTGCATCACATATTTAAGACTTTCATGGCAAGCAGATTTAGCTTTCTTTCTAATAAGATATATGTTGATACAGCAATGCAAGGCATGGTGGAGGGATGATTATACCAAATTTGAACTTCAGCATTTCCTGTGCAGCGCTGGAGCCCGTATTCAAGTTCTCAAGAGGTTATTTAGCTTTATCAGTGCCTAAAAGTAGTTCAGTTATCACAAGAAACTGGCTTTGGTCCAAAAAAGATGCTCATTTTTGTTATTTTTGATCTAGTGACAAACTAAGAAGCACAAACTCTTCTAAGAATGTGATTTTTCCATGTCGAAAGGTGTTGGATACTCTTGACACATGCCCGATACTCTTTTGGCGGTTTCTACTGTCGAGAAATAAAAATCTGAACTTTGTAGATGTGTCTGAGACTCCTTTAACGACATGTGTCACACTTCTTAGGCCATGTCCTTGACCAAAAATAAACATCCTGCTGATACTGCACATTTTTTTCTTCCTGTAAAGTCACTTCTAAGACACTTGCTGACATGTGATTGTCAAAATATGGAAATTTGACCATCTTAAACCACGAAAAAATGTATGCTTGTAAGCATCAATCATATTAAAACTTCACTAAATGTTATTAAAAAGTCCAAAAGGCACATATTTATTAAAGAAGAGGGCTTGGGAGAATTGTAATCATGTATGCTTGCTACACTTTGTTTTCTGGAAATGGTTATTATTTATTATTCTTAATGGTTTTTCCTTATCCCCTGTCTGGTGTTTGTGCTTCATAGGTGACCAATAATGGAAACAAGTGTAGTTGTATCTTGATTAAAGGAAAGGGGAAATACCATTTTGCCCCTGAAAGATACAAATATTCTCAGTCCCCCCCCCCCAATGATTAATTTTTCACATTGCCCCGTCAAAGAAATAAAAACATTGCAATGTAGTCCACCGACTTATTCCGTTTGGTCGTCTATCTGTTGTGTCAAATCAACCAATCAGAAATCACAAAACAGTCATACGACCAAATGAAAATAAAACGGTGGACCACATTGCAACGTTTTTGTTTCTTTGAAGGGGCAATGTGGAAAAATTAATCATTTGGAGAGTAAACTAAGAATTTGTGTATCTTTCAAGGGGCAAAATGGGATTTACCCTAACGAAAAAATAGAGAAAAATATGTTACTGAAAATAGAAAACATGGATCATTTGCTCTTTGTTTCCCCCATTCTTCTGGTGCTTTTTACATATATGCTGATGACCTAGCTAGGCATCTAAGTGAATTCTGATTCCTCTACTTCAACAGACATGCAGGATCTATCACTCCTAGAAGATCTTGACAAACCAGATGAACATCTTTCATCTGTATGGGAACTGATTCCACCATTAGCTTCCAAGCCAGGCCCCTCTTTGCCCTTGTTACTACCGGGAGGAGACGGTGATAAAGATATGAAGGGTTCTCGATTTGCTAAATTTATTGCTGAAAGGCACGAGTTGTTTAAGAAGGAAACTCATCTTAGCAGCAAGGTGCAAAGCCTTTCTACCAAGTTCATTCCCAGTAAGTTGTGATCATCTATCGACTTCGACTCATTCCCGGGCAAAAAGAGAAAGAGCATCAATGGCAACTGAAATCAAATTTTGAGTCCTGCAAACATAGCAGCAACACCAGCAATTGGGATTGTGTTTCAACCCCATTTTTGGTCTGCCTGAGCTGATCTCAGTCAGAGGAGATGAATATTGAAGGAAGAGTTGGCATCCATGGGACTGAACTGAACCTTGTGAGCTTGTACAATATTTGAACAGAGTGTGACATGTGAAACACATACATCTAATACACATGCATGTTGTCCACTGCTAATGGCCATTGCCTTTCACACTATAGATGTTGTGCTCAAATTAATACATATAAAAAATATGCAATATGCTAATCAAGAAATAAGTATCCAATGGACTGCAATCTCTCATCGCAACTGAATTCAACAAAATCTTATCTTAGTTTTTTTGCGAACAATTTCAATAGAGGTGGAAAATATTATGTTTAACTCCAAGGGATAGTTTAAGTGGTAATTGGTAGGTCTTTCAAATAGATTGGGTTTGAATTAGATTTTGAATGGTCTCGAATTTAAATTTGATTTGAATAATTTAAGTAATTAAATTTTAAACAATTATACCTAATTTTTAACTAAATTTATTATATAAAAATACACAAATAATTCAGATTGGGTCATAACCCGATTGGATATAAATATATTTAAATTCGAATCCATGAAATATAAAATATCTAATTCGGATTCAAATTAGAATCTAATCTATTGACAAGTCTAGTAATAGGGGATGAGTTACAAACTCAATCATTTTGAGTTCAAATTTTGATTACTCCCTTGAGTGAGGTGATGATAAATTTATCTCTTATAAATATCCTAGTCCACCACGTGAATGCCTTGTTTTTGACGGGATATGAAAGAAGATTAGTTGAGGTGTGCATAAGTTGACCCGATCATCCCTGACCATTAAATAAAAAAAATTATGTTTATCCACAAAAATGTTGAGCTACTTCTACATAATCTTACTGCAAAAACCTTCATTCTACACCCCTTTTACTATATCCAAATTTATTATCAAATTAACTAATCTAAGTCATTGATATGATCCATGGCATGATTCACCATTAATCTAGCGATAATAAATATTTAGTAATAAATTTAGTGATTATGAGTGCCTTTAAATATTTAAAAGAGTAATACTATTGGGACCTAATTTACTAACATTTAGATTGATTGTCGGGGTCATCAAGCATTGAAATTTAGTGTTGATTTAATAATTTTATGCAGCCACATCATTATATCAACAAATTAAGTCAGTGTTTTAGGTTCAAATAGTATTACTCTTTTTAAAATTAAGGATTTTGGACCATTAAGTTCAAAAAAATTAAAATTACATGAAAATAGAATTGATATTAATAACACAGCTAGTTAACCAGTGATAATCATTATTTTTTCAAATACGTTGTTGCTTCAAAAAATCATTCCTCACTCCATACATACATACATACATCGCTATACATGTATGGGTAGCATGGAAATACATAAAAGAAATTCGGTCAAGACCACGACGCACGGCCTTTGCCCAT
>CM042186.1:2984487-2994518 GCA_023539305.1 Ilex asprella | reverse complement strand
ACAGAAAAGAGTCAATGCCTGCACAGAAGCGTTCGTACGAGCCGCCTTCTCATCTTTCTCCTCCGCCACTGGAGGCGAATGATGATTTGCTGCAACGATATCTAAACCACAGCGAACAAGGCGAAGATGGAGATGGTACGCATATATCATGCTCGATAGCTTCGATTAAACACTCAGTTCTCAATGATATCTCGACTTCAGAGTTTCATTCAACTTTTCATGTGAAATTTGATTGTTGTTCTGTTCTTGTTCTCACCCTTCATCTTCTATACCTCTGATTCAGATGGAAGCCACACGTCTAGCGGCGGAGATAAAGATGAGTACGCTCTCTCTCTCTCTCTCACACACACACACACACACATACACCCCACACGCGCGCGCGCTCTATGTATAAGTGAACGTGTATGTATATTTTCTTATGTGTCGCTGTATGATGGTGATGGTTTATTTTAGACCTATGTGTTGTGTGAATGAATTAGCTTATTTTGGGCCCTGCATGCTTTGTTTATTAGCCCGATTGGATTATTGCATTTATTCGAAGCAATGTAGAAGAGAGCTCCGTACATGTTGACGGAGTATTCGAGTGTTTACAAATAATTGCTGTTTCATTCTCTGTATCTGGGAAAATGTTATGCAACGAAGGTTATCGTAGTATTCTTGTTGTCGTGATCGTTTTGGTTTTCGCCATAATTGCTCAATGCATGTTCACCTCTGTAATTTTGGTGGGATAGTAGCAGCTTGGCTTTTTGATTTGGTCATGTGGTTTGAGATCGCATAATAGTGCTTTTTAGGACTTTTTTATTGCAGGCTTGTAAGGTGGTTGAGTTTGGGTTTGATTACTTGTGTTCCACTTTAGGTTTCTATATGCCTGACCTTCCCAAACATTTGGTGCTAGTTGAGCTGAGGTGACCTGAAGGGCTAGTTAAAGCAGCTTTGAGCTGTAGGTTTGTACCAACTTCGGCAATGTGATTTTATCCAAATAAAATAACATTACTGAAGTGTGCTCACTCATATGACCAAAAAGGAAAAGGTAAAGCTAGTAAGGCCGAGCAATTGCCTTGCAAAACTATCCTCGTTAGAGCAAGCGCAAAAAATGACTTGCCCAAGCAAGTATGATATAAATTGCACTCGCTCAAGCTAAAAGAGTTGTAGAGTAACATTTTTTAAGGATTCAATTGCCTGCCTTATTATACCGATATAAATTCAAATGGGATGTATTGTTTCGTTCAATTTTGAGTGCTTTTGGTGAATTTGTGGGCTTCTACTGTTGTTGAGTCTTAACGCCTAGGCTATCTATGAAGTGACCATTTGTGGTTTCTTAGGAGTCAGTGTACTCATCACCCAAAGTAGTTAGTATGCCCTTTGTGCAAATTGTGTTCACGATGGAAATAATGTCTCCATGTCTGTGGGTGTGTTTTACCATATGGATGAGTTCTTTATGGGAGAACATTTGAAAAATGTATTCCTGTTGCCTTAATGAAGAAAATCACCAAGTTATAATCCGTCCTTCCATGCCATGGGTGACGCAAACATTTAATGCAACATTCACATGTAAAAGCTTTAGGACACTATGATCTTGCTCTCTTTAGGGCAATTTAAACCACAAAACCTGCAGCCTCAAACTCTGATGTTCAGTTTCAACCAATTTGGATCTTTCTCTCTGTGCGCAAAAGTGTTTTGCATTCATATTCCGCATAGTTGACCGTTGTGGTTGGCTACACGGTCTCGACGAATATGCTTGCCGGAAAATTCAAATTATAAGAATCCACTGACCACCTAAAGACTAGCTCTAATACCATATTAGAGCATCCAACTCAAACTCAATTGGCTAATAGTGTAGTGATGCCTCTTTACCTTATAAGCTGATACTGGGGGTTCTAATCATCTGATATGGGGTACAAGCTTTCACCAATTGTCTGTCTCTTATGTTGTATGGTTGTGTAAACTTGCACTAGCTTCTGCTATTAGTTGAAGCAATTGCACTTCCAGGAGTTTTCATTGGTTGGATTTCTTATCCAAATTGTTCAATGTACTTTTAATTTTCTTTTAATATAATGTATTTGTTTTTTTATCAAAAAAAAAAACCAGATCAGGAGAAATCACCCATTTTGGGGAAGACACGTTATCATATGATAACTACTTTGTATCTAATTAATTTCTTTAAAATTTTGCTTTATTGTCCTCATGTTGAAACATAATATAAATGACAAACCAAGTTTGCTAAATTTAAGAAGGCATTTTAGTTGGTGATGTTATTGGCAACTTACATGGATGTCTTAAGTGACTTTTGGTTCGCAGGTGCCCTTCATGTCAAAAGTTTATGTTTGGTATAATCGTTGAATTTGATTTCCTTTGTTTAGAATCGTTCTCCAAGGCAAGCTGTGGGATTACCCAGACACACATCTGCTGCAAAGTCTTTTTTTCTTTTCTGAGATTATCCTTTGTTTTTTATTATACATTAAAATCTCAATCCATTCAATAAGTGGGTACCACATCAGATTACTCCTTCATTCAGATTAGTCTGATAAGGCACTCCTACTGGTTTGTGCTAGGCTTCTGTGGTTGTCCTTATTCTGTCATATTTTTGTGTGTATTGATGTGTCACAATCCTCGATCATCTCCCATTAGAAGATTGCAAGAAGTGCTAATTTTGTTTGTGGTGCTGTTTGTCTGCAGATTTATTCTTGTGAAATTGGCAGAAATCCGCAAGGAAGTACAGTGCCCAATTTGTCTAGGTACTTATTTGGATTTTCATTTCTTTAATCTATGCCTTTTATTCATCAAGATTGATAGATGTTCTCCAAGCAATAATTCATCATAGGGATACCAGCTGATGATGGGTGAGCTTTCAGATACAAATTCAGCTAGAAATGTTTCTGATCATAGTGGAGATTTTGAGTTGGAAAAACATAAAATATGTTGGTGATTTTTCCCAACAATTGATCGTTGTAAACTCAATTTTCTGAAAATAGTTTTCGAAAACAACCATGAAACAATTTTTCAACCTCTTTCTCTGTTTCCTTTTCCTCCGAGGAAGGAAAACCTTTTTATGAACTGCTTTAGATAGGCTCTATCTTCGTTACAAACCCTTTTAAGCTTGGACATGTAAGTGCTGCATGCTATCTTTTCTATGATGGCATATATTTTATAAGAATCATTCATTTGAAGCTATTTTGCTCTGATTGTAGCTCCTGATGTGGAGCTCTCAGTGGCATTGCAAACATCTTGCTGATAATTGTAGGCTTCAAGTTTGATATCCTTTGGTACATACTATCATTGTCATAATATAGGGATCATGGTAGCTAATAAATGTTGTTACCAGGCCAGTGTTTACCTGATAATATCCTAGCTGCATTGGTTGATGACCATCTTTTGCATAAAACTCATACAGGACAACCTCTACTGCCCATGTTATTCCCATTGAAGTTAATTCAAGAACAACCAAAGTCTTCTAATCTTCTTATTGTCTTTTAAGGTCTTTATGATTAAGCTGTGTATTTCTTCTGGTGTTTTCAGTTAACTTTGTTCCTTATCATAATATATGAAATTAAACAATCCACTGCTGAAATGTGGACCTAGAAATCTTCTAAGCTGGTATGGACGCTAATGAGATCACGCTTCTAAGTGAAACTTAGAAATTTAATGTGCATATTTTTACTATGTTATATCTTTCAAGCAACTTCCTCTTTGTATTCATGTAAAACAAACTGGTGTAGGTTATCAGGCCTTTTAGTTGTTGTTTCCTTTGCTAAATTGATCTTAAATCTCCTTTGTGTCATGTAAATTAAGTTGCTTCAGTGAAGTTTGAACTTCTTTTATTGGATGTTAGTGAAACTTTAGACAAAGAAATGCAAGTTAAATGTCTAATTCCATGCAAGACAACATTTTATCCTCATACTTTTTGTCCCCAGCAATGATGGAACTGTTCAGGGGACTAAGGATACTTTTCAAAACACCTATATGTATACTACTATTAATCCATCTTTGAGTAGTGTATTGGCCTCCCACACCCGATGGCAGATTTCGAAGTAGTAATTTTTTTTTCTTTCACACAAATACCGCTTGTTTTTAATATAATATTGTACTACTAATCAAGTATTATATGTCTATCATAATTTTTTATTCTTTTGTTATCACCCAAATCCACTACAAAACAATAGGAAAGTTCTTGTTCAAGGACTTAAAAGCTCTCGGCATTGAAATATTGAGGAAATGATGTTGAACAATATGTTGTTACTTGTCTTTTGTTTTTATCTTTCTAAATATTAGATTTGATTTGTAGGTGGTGTTTTTTTGTATCTTAGTAAAGTGGAACATCCGTTCTTAACACTTTTTAATTTGAATAATTTTACGAGCGTCTTTTCTTTTTTTAGAGTGGTGTAATTTCATGAAATTCAAGTGATTTCAAGTTGGTCTATAGTTTTGGAAGGGAAAGATCTCTACAACTGATACATTCTCCAAGAGAAAAAATAGTACAAACTCATGAGATAATAAATCATTGCCTTCAATTTTCACTAATTTTAATATTTCGGATGTCAAAAATTCTCCAATAAAATCTCCAACAATTGAGATTAAGTACAAAATTATGCATATATTTATTGGTAATGGTATGAGTTTATGTACATAGAGTTTGGCCCCCCAAAGAGAATCCTGGTCCCCAGACATCCTAAAAGAAAATTGTTTCATGGGCCTATCTACTGCGCTGTTGAAGCATTGGGGATGATTATTGTTTCCTTTTTAGACAACCTTACTTTCATTTAAATGCTACCAATTGCGAAAGTTTTATGTTACTATTGGTTTGATAATGACATATTGTACTACTATAAAGATTTAAAACATTATTTTCGTTTTCCTTATCTTAGAATTTTGTCAAGATCCTCAATTCTGATGGATCCACTAAATGGTTTTTTTTTTCCTCTTAAACATTCAAATATATAAAAAGTTGTGTTTTGGAAACTAGAAAAGGCAAAAAATGGTTTGAAAATCATATTAAAACAACAATTCTTTTCTCATATGGTTCTTGACTTTCAAGTTCCTACTGACTTGATTATGTCTTGATTGGCTTGTTTTCCAGTGCTTGATGTAAAAGAATAATTGATTGGAGCAGAGACTAAAGTTAATAAGAAAATGTGGGTTGCTCGGTTGGCCAGTGCATTATAGTGTTGCGATTAAAAAATTCTAAAATATGCAATAGAAGCTTGCATGCTTGTGATTTGAAATGTGGCTGGTAATAAATACGAAGTCTCTTTCATGTAAATGTCCTTAGCTTGCTCTCTATTTGAAACTAGGGCAGTTTTGGAGCCCACTCTGCCATTTGTTTAAATATAAGCCAAGAACTATTCTCAAGTCCATTCCTTTTCCTCCATATTTATGTACGATACTAAAACTGTAGAAATAACAGCCTTCACAATGTTGTATGCTAGGGATTATTCGGAAGACAAGAACGGTTATGGAATGCCTCCATCGTTTTTGCAGAGAATGCATTGACAAGTCTATGCGTCTGGGGTACTGTATTGTGCTTCCATTTCTTTATTGACTTTACCTATTATTTTTGTCTTCTTACTCTTGTTGATCTTAAATCAATGCAGGAACAATGAGTGTCCTGCTTGTCGAACACATTGTGCTAGTCGCCGATCCTTGCGAGATGATCCAAATTATGATGCCCTCATTTCAGCTTTATATCCAGATATTGATAGCTATGAGGAGGAGGTATAGATTGACAAACTTCTCATCTCCTATGGAAAAGTGATTATTGGAACTGTTGTTTCGTTTCAACCACTCACTTGCTTTAAATTTCATTGCAGGAATTGGCTTTCCATGAAGAGGAGAAGGCTCGCAATAAGCAGGTGACTTGTCTTCAAGTTTCAATCCTGGCCTTTATTCTTCTAGATATTTATGGTATTGTTTAGGTACATGGTTCCCAGAGTTTGCATCTGCAGTGTGCCAAAACAGTTTATGGAGGATGATGCATTTCACTGAAAAATGCAAAACAAGTGAATTGTTCTGGCCTTTCTTTACCCGACCGAATGACATGACCCTCTTGTGAATGACAATGGGCAGAACTATAATGAGCAGCTGCGGGAAATGAATGCATTTTTTTTTATCAAGATCATCTTTTGAATGTTTGCCTGTAGAACAGGTTAAATGCATTTTACACGGATGGTTGCAGGAACCAAAAATGAAGGCCACTGATCTGTTCACAGCCCAATCATATGTTTGCTCATTGTTTTTACCATTTTCTTTTACTGCGTTGCTTGCACACTAATTTTTGAGTTGATTGCACAGATCCAAGCCTCAATTGCCCAGACACTTCGACGACAAACAGAAGCACTGGGTAGGAAACGGACTGCTAGGGCCACAGCAGCTGCATTTGTAAGAAGATCACATGGAAGTTATCGTAATTTGAGGGGAAGGAGAAACCATCGAGCTGCTGAGCACCATGAATCTGATGATGATGATGATGAGGATACTAATGGTCATGATGCAGGTAAGGATTCGTCTTCCGCTGATGAGCACATAGAATTCAAACCAAAAAGATACAAAAGATGGGGAGGAGCTCGGTTTCCTAAGATTTCTTCGGGAGCAGCCAGTGCAGATGGAGGCTGTGATGATAATGATGCTGAAATGAATAGAGAATCCATGGGTGTGTCTGCTGGGCTTGTCGGCAGCTCAGAGATGCTTGTCTGGGGTAAAGGTGGCATACGGAGTCACACCCGACATGGCAATTTGAGTGGTGGCAATGGCAAGCATGGCAGGAACAGCCGCCTCTCCAAGCTGATTGATTGTCTCCGAAGTTCAGAGGAAAATGAGAATGTGGTAATTATTATATACATCTTTTGGTTGGTGAGTTCATGGGCTTTGCTGTCATAAAGAATTGTTAATCTTATGGTTAGCTGCATTTTTGGTTGCAACAACGAAAGTAATCCAAGTCATATCTCCAAACATGCACAATGTTGCCAAAATATTTTTTTATTCTGCCCATTTAGAACAGTTGTGTCCATGAGCTCATTTGTGGTGGTTTACTTCTTGGGGGCCCTACCCAGTCTGTGCTTACATGGATTCTGTGGTGCGTCTTATTGTTTCAGTTGGATATCCATCTTATGCTTGTTTCTTTGGACGAACAAAAAATACCCAATTTGCAGCGGCCCTATCTCTGCTGCAGGCCCACTTTATCAGTAAAACATATATGCCAGGTGAAATTTACTTCCACCCTGATTCTTTATTTTGATTTATCATACTTTATGTTAAGTGAGAGGCTTTTGTCGACCAATACCAGAATTGCTTATTAAATGCACATCTCCATGCAGTATGTTGCTATCCAGACTTCCATGCCAGCTGATGAAGTTGAAATGTTGTTGGTAAAAGAGTTTCATTCCAATCTCAACCCCTCAACCTCCTCGAGTGTTTTGATCTCCAGGTGCAGAAGTATGGATCCATGCAAAGATGAATTGCATGCATTGGAAGAACATGAAACCTTGGTGGGACTTCAAGCTAGGTTCAATTTTATTCAAAGACATGTGGTAAGCTCTCTTCGAGACATCTATGTTGAAGTTTACAATAAACACTCAACTAACGACAACCCATGCAAACACAGATTTGTTGTTATTCAAATGATCTATGGAGAGTTTCTGTTTCTCACTTTTAAACAATTAGTACTTGTTTTTAGCTCATAATATTCTCCGTGCTGTTTTCAGCTTCTGGCATTCCGGCAAAAGTTGACATGATTAGGAAACTCGTGATGAATCAATGAAAGGACAAGGCGTTACATCATCTTCTTGTAAGATGTGTGAAAATATAATTTTAAAAGAAAATTCTGCAGTGTTTATTAATCCTGATTGAATGCTATGTATATTAGGGTTGTGGGAAATTGGAGTACCAAACAAAATAGTAATATGGTTTTAGGAGTCGGAAAAAAGGTTATTGCTTGTATCTAAGAACAACTTGAATTCGTTGTCTATCTAAATCAAGTATTCATACATCTTGCTTAAAGGATGTTAAAATGTGTTACTTGGATGCTCGTGTGTTCTTCTGATTGCCCCCTCCCTCTTGGATTGATTGAATGTTCATCAATGACAGAAGGAACTGGTGATGCACAAAATAATATGATGCGAGATCAACAGTCACAATGGTGATTATTGAGCAATCAATGGCAGTAAAATGGCAAAACTGTAAATAATAATCAACACAAGAGATTTATAGTGGTTCGATCTCGGATGACCTATGTCCACTCTTCGAACGGTTACAGTGGCCTGGGGTGTTTTATTGCTCAACCGTGGTACTCCGGAGAGTTTACAAAAAGGATTGTGTCTATAATCTTGGTTGTGTTTACAATCTGAATTGTGTTTTCAGAAAAATGAGTTGTCTTTAGAATGAGAGTTTAGAGAGCTTTTATAGAGTTCAGGGTCACCCCTTGGGTTTCTCAAGGATTACCCCTTGGGGTCATGTCAAGGGTTACTTCAGCTTTTTCAATCACATCAGCTTTTTTAGTCACATCATTTGCCCCCCATGTCCCGAGCTCTGGCTTTCCTCGAGAGGCGGGGCTCGCGGGCATGTGTTTTGTATTTGCTTGGTTGAGTCGGAGCTTCTCTTGTCTTTCACGATCCTCTCAATTATTCCTCGGGATTTGCTGAACTTCTCGGTTTTGAAAAGTACATTATATATTTTTCATGCCCTTGTCTATAAATAGAGGTTAAGGCTATTTCATTTTCTTCATTCTTCTCTTTCCATTATCGAAGCATCCATGAGGACGAGAGGAAGACACCGCGGGGGAGGGAGCCCGGATCTGGGCGGCGCCCAAGGGGTTGCTAGGGGCGGCACCCAAGGGGGCCAGCCTATGGGCGGCGCTCAGGGGGCCTGCCCAGGCGCTCAGGCCATGGGTGCGGCCTTCTCAGATTTTGGTCGTTCGAGTTCCTCTTCTCGCGGTAGGCTTGGTGCGGCGGAGGAACCTTTTGGGGCCGTCATAAGTACTCTGAGTAACCCCTCAGGCGTGTCCGGACGGTCCTCTAGTGCGGGCGATCATCGGAGTATCCCGGGTCCTTCGGGCGACAACCCAAGCGGTGAGTCGGAGGCCGTTGGTGACCTTGATGGAGGCCTAGATGTTGGGGAAGGCAATGCCCCCAAGGTACTCTCTATATTCAGCTTGTATAAGAGAGGTCTAGATGTTGGGGAAGACAACGCCCCCAAGGTACTCTCTATATTCAGCTTGTATAAGAGTGATGCTGAGATTTTTGAGATAGCTTCTCTGTATCAAATCCCGCCTCGTGTGACTTATCGTCATGCTGAGGCCGATGAGCCTGCCTGCCGCGATTCTGTGGGTGAGATTGTTGTTTATGAGGGGATGTTGGAGGCGGGCCTGCGATTCCCCATTCCCGGACCTATTTGTCGGGTGCTAGCACATTTTTCATTGGTCCCAGGGAGATTATCTCCTAATGGCTGGAGGATTATTTCTGCATTCTTCGCGCTATGGCGGTTGGTGCATGGTGTTAACATTCCCCCGCCGTTCAGGGAGTTCCTGGCGACGTACATACTGTCGGAGAACCATGCTCCTTACGGGGGGTGGTACTACTTTACTCCGAGGTCAGGCAGACTCATTGAGGGGCTTCCATCCAATCTCTACATGTGGAAGAGGAGGTTCTTCTTCGTTGGTGGCGAGTGGGCTTCGGAGTCCGACCGTGATCTTGTGCCTTCTGGATGGGATGTGGTTCCTCAGACTGAGCAAGGTGAGGATTTTTGTCTTTGAGTTGTACTCTTCATCCTTATGTGTTGGTTCTTCATAGTATGTGATCTTTTACAGCTTTACCGTCCTTAACTCCGGTCCAGACGGGGCTGCTTGATATGGTTCGTAGCAACCCAATTAAGGACTTTACTGAGATTATGTTGTTGTCCGGTATTTCTTCCAAGCCCAGAAAGAAAGGTATTTATTTACCAGTAGTCTTCCTTAGGTGCTTTGTAGCAGGCTTTCTGACTTACTGGATTTTTGCAGGCCCTCCCATTAACAGGTCTGTGGTGGGTGAGGTCCTTGCCTCTAGGGC
>CM042186.1:2968867-2983153 GCA_023539305.1 Ilex asprella | reverse complement strand
TCCGGATATGATCTCAATTCTAAAATATAGTAATTCATGACTAATTGATGACCATTTTACAAAGAAAAACGCCTCATACTTGCTGTAATTCAGCTCCTTCCTAACTTTTCAGCCGAGAATTTAAAACCATAAAAAACATCTCCTTCAAAGTAAAGAACTTGAGAGGGTAAACAAGGTAAAACGACTTTCTTCTCGCTTTCACCTCATAAACTCAGTAAAACTTTTGTAAACAAATGAGAAATTGGACTTTGAGAAAGAAGGGGAAACACTGAAAAACATGTTTGGATGCATCATTCCATGTAGAACCTTTCAGGGTTCTTTGAACATCAGAAGTAAATATTTGCAAGCCTACTTTACAAACAATGAAAAAGTACTGAACCTCCATAAGACGAGAACGTGTACACATACCGTCACAATTATTTTGTCATCGTTGTTGGATAGTCCAAAAAAAAAAAAGGAAGAAGAAGAGCTCCATTGTAGGCAGGTGCACGTTCCGTACACTAGTTTAACTCACTGTTATACAGGGTTTACACATACATATAGACATCTACACATGCATGTAAGCTATCTGAATTTGACATTACAGGCTATATGGATGCAAACTATATGCAAAATCAGGCATCCAGTCACAGAAAATGCATGTTTTTTTTTTCCCGGGTTTTCATACGATATATTCAATTCCCCATGTACGTAGGACCTCTTAGTTGAGCGTCCTGCTGCAATTGCCATTCTCTTCCTTTAAGATATTGCAGAAGGTGTGGCTGCTCCGCCCCCATGTCTATACCTGCAGGTCCTGTACCACATCCATAAGGGGATTGCCTTTGGTAGCCAAGAAAGAGTTTATCCCTGTTTAGTTCTTCCAGATGATAAACAGGAGGTGAACCTGGTTGCGGTTCTGGGCTCTCCAAATATACCATCCGGCTTGAAACCAAAGGATTTCCCCATCGATTAAAAAGATCAAACCTTGAAGTGTCATGACCATTGAAGTTTCCAATATTTCCAGGTGGATTGACTTGAACCGGTTGAACATGGTTATTAGCTAGCTCGTGATTGCGATTGTTTGCATACTGATAAAGCCATTCAGAAGAACTCATTCCAAAAATTGGTGGGTATCCACCAATGAAACCTGGTACAACAGGAAGAGAATCGAATGGTCTATGAGCTACAGACCAATTTGAGTATCCACCAACAGGTGATGCACCAAGAATACCATCAGCTTCCTTAATCCCCCCAGTGTTTTTGCTCTCAGAAAAACTTGAATTGCTCCTGAACCAAACAGCATCATCAGGTAATAAAGGGGCAGAGGGCACTGGAGCCACATATGGAGAGGAGTTGTTGCGGTTTATGGAAGAAACGTGCCCAGTTACATTGTCCTTAGCTTCGCTGATGGAGAGAGCATTCAAGGATGCAGAAGGTACTTCCTCAATAGGGCTCAACAAATGCTTATTATAATCCGTTGTTCCTTTCTCTCTTTCAAGGTTTTGACAGCTATTGAAGACCCAACCACTGAGTGAGGGAGGTCCTGCAGGGTATGTTGCCGAATCCTTCAAAATAGGCTCTTGCCGCTTGAATGGCTTGTTGAATCTGGCATTAGAGGTGTTTGAATGAAAATTGAAGGGATCAGTCTGCAACTGGTTTTGTGCTATAAGCAATGATGTGGCACGGCGCAAGCATTCATCAGAAGGTGCTGCCTGCTCCTTTGTACCTTCAGTAGAACTTTGATCATTTGTGGGGATGTAAGTATGAAGTGGTTCTGAATTATATCTCGCGAGAGGCTTGAAGAGAATGACTTCCTCCTCTTCCACATTGAGAGATTCGACATTTGTACTAGGATGTTTTTGATGCTTCCCATTGACTTCTTCCTCATTTTCTTTTGTGGTTCCACATTTATGCTGATGGGCACTTTTACCTTCATGAGAATAACTGCATGCCGCTACTTTTGTTCCTCCTTGATCTTGAAATTTCACCGACTCTGCTGTATAGTATTTTCTTCCCAACTTATCATAAAAGATCCACTTTTGAGAATCATTGGATCTGACCACCAATTTCATTGCAGCACGAAAGATACGATGGACACGACACACATTCATACTATCAAAATTGTCCATACAATCCCCATGAGTAGTGAAATCCAATGGCAGATGTGATTGGGCCACGGGGGCAAAGCCCCTCAACTCGTACTCTTCCCAAAGAGCAGTATGATAAACAGACTCAACTTCATCCTCATTGTTATCAAGTCGGTTCAGAAGTTCAGCAAAAGCACCAAAAAAGTAAGACATTGCACAGGTAACTTTTTCATCAGCGCAATACACTTCTGCTTTATCAAGCATGCCAACCAACCACTCTATGAACACTAGCACAGCTGGTAAAAGGGAGCAGAAGTCCAGAAGATTATCCTTTAGACATCTATCAAGAAGGCGACCCATGCAAATGAATGTAGCCGTCCATGCCATTTGGATCAATGCAGACTGCTTCATATCCTTTTTAAGTTTTGGATCCTTTAGTTCTGGGCCTTCAGTCAGACTATGGATGACGAAGATCAATATGGAAACAAGTTGAACAGCTCGATAAGGGCCTCTTCGAACGGAATTCAGATGTTGGCAGCACTCTAATGACACTTTTAGTTTTGTATCATCTAGAGCCAGCAAAGCTTCCAACTCTCTCATGGTGGAAGCAAACACACCAGCAAAGTCCTTCAAACTGCATCACATATAAAGTTGCACCCCTCATCAAAACTCAAATTAAAAATTTCAAACCTTGTCTAAACATCAGAAAAGCAGTTATTAATCTTCAAATATCATAGTGGCAATACCGTGAAATGTAAATGCTTAAATTATAATTTTTTTCATGAAATTTGTCCTAAAATCATTTTCCTAGTCTTGAGTGGTATCAATTATTGCAGCAAGGTCAAGAAATTATACATCTTGTTACATGTATCTGAGTGAGGGGGTACATTCGTAATCTTTCTCACGTGTCTGTTTATTCCAATTTTGATCCAACACAAGTGAATGAATACTTTTTTATTACCTTTGTTTTTTCAGTCTTGCTTATTATTTATGTAAATACTGAAAATATGAACTATCTTAACACACAATACCTTACGTTCAGTGAGACTTTTATAAGGACCCGTCTTCTTAAAAATTCCAAACGACCTTAGGATGAGTTCTTTAAATTTAAGACCACTTGAAGTAATATTCTAAAGGATCCTAAAAAAGGTTTTTATTTAAACCTTCTTCAAGGAATATTCTAAAAATATACAAGGTATAAGGATATAAAAGAGACCTAAAATGTTCTTCTACATATTAAAAGACTAGATATTCGCATAAAAGATTCTAGGGACACTATAAATGTATAACATTTGACAAGATCATAGTCATTCATGGTAAGACGAATGACCTATAAATAGGTGAAGGGTTTCATTTGTAAGAACCAAGAAACAAACAATCAAGTATGAGCTTAAATTCGAGTCATTTTTCATCTGTCAGAATTTTACTTTATTATTATTTTTTTCAACACATAACAACTACACACAAAATAGTTAAAAAACAAAGTGGGTTGGGATAGCTGTCTATTCAAAATCCTACTAACATTCATCATGTGAAAAATTATTTTGCTATATTAATAAATTTTAATTCTTTTTCTCTATATTTTTAACTGATAACAGACTTTATTATATTTTAGTCTACAAATTGAACTTCAACTAATGGAATTATATACGAAAAATTTGAATGAAAAATCAGAATTTGTATTTTTACATCTCAAAAATAAGAAAAATAGTTTTAAATACACAATATTAATATTTGAATAATTATTTTGTCATATTCATATTATATTGTTATGGGCCTCATTTAATATTTTCGACCAGGGCCCAAATTTGGGTCGGGCTGGCCCTGATGCGATATTAGGGTAGTCTACCCATTTTTAGGAAAATAAGGTAAAGAACAAGTTTATATAATTTTGACTAACACCCATGAATCAGCTAATAACACCAATATAGACTTCCAAATATTTTTTCACATCAAAATTATTTATAGAATGATCAAAAAACCATGTGAGAATGATGATTCCTATAAAAACTGTGCCTACATAAACATGAAATGAATGGTTATCCAATAGTGTTCAGTGTTCAAAAAAGAGTGGTCATCCAACAAATATGGAGCTATAACAATCTCCTAATTCCAACCACCAAGGCCTCCAAAAATAGAAAAACAAGAAGTGATAAACGGATACCCTCCAACTATCAACGCCTCCAAAAACAGAAAAACAAGGAGTGATAAATGGTACCCTCCAACCATCAAAGCCACCAAAAATAGAAAAACAATGAATGATAAACGGGTACCCTCCAACCATCAAGGCCTCCCAAAATAGAAAAATAAGGAGTGATAAACGGGTACCCGATAGGTTAAATCTAGCTTAAGCAATACCTTCTCATTTTTAAGTTACAAAATGGCAAAAGGACGAAGTGCATTACATAATGTTAGTTCCACAAATCTAAGGTGTTGCACCAGCTAGACTGGATACGACTGAATTATCTCGTATAATTCACATGAAGTGAGTGAAACAAAGACATCTAAAAACCTCACTACCACACATCTTTCTTTTTTTGTATTCATGTCCTCTACCCCTCCTTCAAAAAAGAGCAAGAGAGCAGGTAACAACTAAATCTCTCTCTATTCCATCATTTCTCTAAATATTCTTATTTTGGTCCATGAATGTGTCTTCGGCTTGGGTTGATTCTCCTCCTCATGGCATTAGCCATGAACGTAGAGACATCATCAATTACTAATGATGCCAGCTGGAATTCTTTTGTCCATTACAACATTGATTCACCACGTTCCCACAACATCGAGAATTGTAATGGTAGAGTTGGTGACTGTATCGACGAGGCTGAAGAGATGATGATGGATTCTGAGGCTAGCAGGCAAACACTCGCCCTTGGGCAAAGGTTTGTCAGCTACAGAGCTTTCAAGAAGGACCATGTTCCATGTAATCATCCTGGCATATCCTACTATACATGTAATATTGAGGGAAGGGATTTTCCTTAAACATCTAATTGTTGGATTATGTATATTAGCAAATCAATAAAAATAAATGCATCATAATACTGGAAGCAAGCCCAAATATCTTGGTGTTCTAAAATATTGTGCAGTTTAGGGAAAATCAATTAGTGTTGTTCTAATTGACGGAATGGGATACATACCAAAAATCCACTCAATAAAACATACTTACGATCTGAATACATAACAAAGAGTTTTATAAAGCAGCCAACTTTTCACTTACATATGTTGGGTTACTAAAATCACCATAAAATTTTCAGATCAGGCAAAAGAGACTCATCATGCATAGATAACCGGAGTTGTTTTTATAGGTGCAACTATAGTGAGTTTATCATCCAGGAAAACACGATGTTAAATGAGATTGCAGATCAAAACAGCAGTAAGATTACAGTGATGATACACTGGTACATAAGCCGCATCACTGGAAAGAAAATAATGGAGAGGAAAATCAAGATTCAACAGCAATGCAGTTTGATATATGCCTACACAAAAATTAAGACATGAGCTTGAGTGAATTTGATAGCATTTGATATGAAAAGGATGATATGTTCCACCAAGTACCTGGATCTTATGAAAAAGAAACTTATCATTCTGACAAAAAGAGGCCATATGTCAGTTTCTCCAGAGCACACATATTCAGCAGCTGCCACCTTATTTTTGCTTAAGGAACCACTGCTTGTGTTTGACTTCATCCACGAAGAACTTCTCTCAGATGGTTTTAAGAAATCAAAGGCAGCCTCGGTGGAAAGCAAATGCAAAGAAGATGAACTGTTCTGTACCATAATAAAGAACGACAAAGCACCACTGAGACTAACAAGAAACACGTCATAAATCCACCACAAGCTGAAAAGATTACTTAAAAGCAATATAAGGTCCTAGTATTATAAGGTAAGTAAAAGGTGATAATAACAATTCTTACGGTTTCAAAGAGTAACTTAAGATTATCCCAGGCATCAGGAAAAGGTTCTTTAACAGCCAGGCTTCTAACACAATGGTACAAGGCAAGAAAATCATCGCCAATGTATGTTGCCAATAACGCCAGCTACAAAAGAAGTTAGATGATCAAATGTGACCAATGAAATAGAAATGCTCCAAGCTTCATAAAATTTAGTTTCTCGTAAATCAGCAATAATCAGATTCCACAGTAATCAAGACAATAATTTTTTTTGGTGGCGTTTACCTGATTTTGGGGGTTCCCACTATCTGGCCAGATCATTGTTGCTTCTAAGTAGTAACTGGCTGCAAGTGACCAGTCACAGTTCTGAATAGCAATTTTTTTACAAAGTTCTTGGTATCTAGCAAGATCCCCAAGGCAAACATAAAAACGATGACATGAATATCTATACTTGAGCAATTTTGCAGGTTCAATAGAAACTGAGCCACCACCCATCCTATACAACTTAGTTTCCTCGGGGAGCTCACAGGATCTTCTCAGTTCTGTGATCAAATTTTGGTAGTATTGAGCCGCTTCAGACAGAAATGATTTGAATCCTTCCATATGATTTTCAATGATATTTTGCATACTCGCAACATCTTGTGGAGTTCCAGATCTCATATTCTCATCGGCAGAATTTTGCCGTATTCTTTTACGAAATTCATCAATATGCTTGTAGTGAAGCTTCCACAAAGAATATTCCACATCTTGAAATTCCACCGTTTCATGGTCATTCAAGATGATGTCCTCATAACCGTCACGGACTTTGCGGTACAAGGCTTGAACGTCTTCATGCAATGGACCTTTAGAGTTAATCAATGCCCACAACTGCTTTTCTGCATTGGCAACCTGAAAAGAGAACAATTTCAGTGGCCAAGAATTTCACGTTCATAGTGACTCTGCAGATAAAAATTTATGAATAAGAATTAAATTTAAATACAAATGCAGCTTCAAGAGATCACCTCGACAAGATGACTCTGTTCTTCTTTCTGCTCTTCAAGGATATTAGATGCATGAACACTCATGATTTCCACCGAACAGTTCTTCAATTATACCCAATCTTCTCTTGTATGGAGGGCATGTACCTGCATTGGCGACTTTGTTATATGTAGAAACCACATTTACTGATGAAGGCTACAAACTGCAGACAAACATGCTCTTAATGTTTGGATAAAACGCTATGGAATTTCATGTATTTTGATAACTGTTATACAACTATATGTAGAAATGGTCTTAAGTTTGATTACTACTAAAATTCGAATTAAAATGAAGAAAATCAGTGCACCAAAGCTAAATCTCAACTTAAGATCACGGGTTTAAACCTTAAATCTCAACCGGGTTCTGCGACATTTTCGAGTCACTATTATCTAACCAAGAAATATAAATGGGGTTTTTCAATCAAAATCAAATAAGCCACTAAGAAGATAAGAAGATGATCCTCATCATCATCATCCTTACCAAATCATAGCAGAGAAGTATGAAACAAGCACTTCACTTGCAACCCAATTCCATTGAAACCTATTAACTTGTAAGGTAGACAAATCGATCGATCAAGCATAAAACAAAAATTCACAGTAGCCATTTAAAAAAATAACTAAAATTAGAAGATTAGTTTTTTTTTTTTTTCGCCAATTGAAAAGGGGAGAGACCAGTTGGTAGTAACTCCTTGGGCGTGACCATGAGAGTCCCCCAATATGGAATATCAAATTTGAGCCAGAGCTACTAATCGTCACCACACCACCACTAGCACCACTAAAGCCATGGAGCAAAGCATGTTGCTGCCATGAATCAAACCTTACTTGATAACCGTATGGGAGTTAAGGACGACGCTCCACTAGATCACCAGCGCAGGTTAGTCAAAAATGGAGAGACAGTACCTCTAATAATCAACAAACAAAGCACATACAAAATGCAAAATGGGAGAGATATTGAAAATTAACAATAATTACATCCAACTAAACTCAATTAATAACAGTTTAGTCAGCAATATAACATCAAACAAAGTAAATTTAATCAGAAAAGAAAGAAAATTGAACAAGATAAAGCAGACTACCTCAAGAATCTGCAAAAAGACTAACGATTAACTGTGACCACTTAGTAAATTCACTACAACAGTATGAAGAAAACAACTGAGACCAAAACCAGCCAAGAACAACTGAGAGAGAGAGAGAGAGATACAGAGAAGGGAAAACCGGGCTTGGCCAGTTTGACTTGTTCTTAGTTGTGAAACAGACAAAGGCAAAGGTGGCTTGTCTTGATGAACTAAATCAAAAGACTATTTTACCCTTCTTTCTTAGCATTTTATCATGTCATAAAGTAATAATTAAAGGGGAAAAAGAGTAAAATGGACTTATCATCATATTATCATTTTTGTCTGTGGAGGATCCCTTGTAATCCAAGCTATACTAATATAATGGATTCTATTCTTTGCATCAAACTATTTTATATTTTATTAGGGTAATTCGTGAGGTGTAATATAAATAATTTTAAGAGAGATGTTAATCACTGTAGGATGAGTTTATTTGAGACCGTCGAATGAACTTATTGAAACCTGTCTTATTTTATATTATAAAATATCAAAAAATGTTATTTTTCCCAAATCAAAACTTAATATTTTATCTTAAATATATTTACATCACATATTGGGTGACAAAAAATCACTTTTTTTAAACTTACAAAATAATATGTGTAGTTCACACGGATTTAAAATATAAAATTTGGGTTTTGATTTGTGTAGCATAAGAGTTTTCTTTATCGGTATGATTATTTTACCATCTTAACATGGGTGGTTAAATTAGTAGGTGTCACAGAGTTTATTAAATATTCAATGATTCTGATTATGTCAGGTCATGTGGTGTAAGAAAAATGATGCACAAAAATAGTGTGCACAACATCATTCAATTATAACCCCAAGGGGATAAATCAATTGGTAACAAAAATTAGATGTAAACTCCGACGTCTTGAATTCGAATCTTGTTAATTCCTTGGAGTCAAACAATAAGAGATTTGTTATTCATGAATACTCTAGTTCCTAAATAGATGATCTGTATTTGATCGAATTAGAAAAAAAATTAATCAAAATGTACATAAATTGACTCAAATACCCATAATCGTTGGATAAAAAAAACATTATTCAGTGTACATAATTCAAGCCTTACTAGAGACAAGACTCTTGTCTTTAAATCGCCAACAAACCGCCAACAAACCACTAACATGTGTAGTTCCCCTTCCTCTAAGCTTAGAAGGAGGAATATGAGCATATAAAATTAATGCAATTGTTAAAAAAATGGTGTGGAAAAATATTTTTCATCTTTTTTCCAGGGTTAAAGGAGTCATTTAAATTTGATTGGCCATAGATTATAGAAGCTTCCTTGGAAAAGTGTTGAATAGCATGGTAGATGACCTATGTGCTGTACCAGGACAATACCACCATTTGTGGTCATGAAAAAATTGATAACTACCAAGAACCAACTCATTGGGACAGTTCACATTATAAGACTAGCAATATTTCAAGATTATAAATTTCAATTATCGATTCAATATATATGTATAGATTGTTATTAGAGCCGACAATCAAGTCGAATTACTCAGGTTCAACTCGAACTCGACTAATTTTAATAATTTTTTTAAATTTATTTAGAAAAACAAGCTAAAAAAGTTAGACTTTAACTTTTAAACATTTATTCATTTGCATGTAAACAAATTGAGCTATTCGGGGCTAGGCATGTTTTGGACTCAACTCGTTTTCTAAACGAGTTAAGTTTAAACCATTTTTTAAGTTCTTTTAAAAAAACAAATTCGACAGATTATAAAACTCGACTTGGTTACTAATTCTAGGATAGTGTAATATTTTGAGAACATAGGTTAACGTTTTTGATTGATTTGATGTGTATAGTGGTTGTGGCTAGTAATTATGTAAATCCAAAATTTGTATCATAAGTCTTGAATATTAAAAATTTTAGGATAAAAATCATTCGGACCCCTTGAGTTTTGTCTTAATGACATGGACACCCCTCACATTTTATTAATTACAGTGACACCCCCTCACATTTGAAACTTATTACACGCACCCCTTCCGTTTAATGGCCGTTAATATTGAAGATGGAAAAGAGTGACATCACCTTAAAAATTCTTGTAATTCCAAAATTAGCTCTCAATAGTAAGATTAAGTATTATACATATATTAAAATTTTCACAAAAATATATAATAAAAAGACTATTATATCCCTCAATACACTTTAAAAACATAGCACAACTCACTTCCATTTCTCATAATAGAAAGATTATTCTATTTAATGAAGCTTTGGGATGTTTTTTTTTTAGGGGTAAAAATCATTCGGACTCCCTGAGTTTTGTATTAATGACGCGGACATCCCCTCACATTTTATTAATTACAGTGACACCCCTCACATTTAAAACTTGTTACACGAACACCCCTTTACAGAGAAGTTTGAGGGGGTGTCCGTATAACAAGTTTCAAATGTGAGGGGGTGTTACTGTAATTAATAAAATATGAGGGGATGTCCCTATCATTAAGACAAAATTCAAGGGGTCCAAATGATTTTTACCCAAAATTTTATGAAAGAAAACATGATATTGTAATGTGGGTGGTTAATTTCAGGAATAGTAAGAGATTATTTCTGTTCAAACAGTTGAACCAACCAACCCCCTTGAGAAAAGGAAGAAGTTGATAGTCAACAAAATTATGGCATGGCTTGGCATGGGGGGACCCATATGGGTCTCTATATTAGTTGTTATTTGGTCCAATTTAAAGCTAGATTCAAAAGTGCATTAATTGCAATATATATAAGATAAGCATGCCTAACATGGTGGTATGATCATGTGGGTCTGGACTTAGACACTGTATTATATTATTTTCAATCATGACCAACAGCTGTTAAGAGAGGGCAGTGATCAGATGGTAGAGAGAGAGAGTTCACCTCATTTTAGCATGAGGCTGCCACATGTTATAGATGTTTGGTTGTGTATTGGTCAATTTTTGAGCTTGAGATGCGGTGGAGATAACATCTTTTATATTTTTCTTCTTGTCAGTTGTTGTTGTTTGATTGACATTTTTTTGGACATCACTTTTAGGGTTTGGTTGGTGTTTTAAGCTACTCGAATTAGAATAATTTTTTAAGTTTGTTTGAAAAACGGGTTTAAAAACATTCAGTTCAGCTCAAACTCATAAAATTCAGTTTGTTTATATATAAAATAATCGAGTTATTCAAGTTTGACTCAAGTTCGGCTTATTTTAAGTTCGATTCGGGTTCGAATTATTTTTTAAACGAGTTAAATTTGAATAAATTTTTTGACTTATTTAAAAATATGAACTCGACAGACTCGGTTCGAGCTCACAAAACTTGATTGGATTATGAATCCTATTCACTTCATTAATTTTGAATGAACAAGAAGTGATTTTTTAAGGTTCCAATGTCCAAAAAATAATATCCCAAGTTAATATGATAAGATTAAGAAACAATCAAATAGACTAAATTCTAACCTATTAAAATCGAATTAGAATTTATTTGAAAATTTTATTATAAATTTTGAGATTTTAGACCTCATTGAATCTCAAATTAAAGACTCATTGAGATAGTACGCAAAGTAACTATCATACGATATTGGTGATAAAATAGTTATTGACGATAAATATAGAGATAGAAAAAGATCAAAATAAACAACATTTTTTAATACAAAAATACAGTGGCCAATAAATTGCAAAACAACCAACCTTTAAATCCCCTTCTCCAAATTAGATCTCATCTTGTTTTTATTTTTTCAATGGTCAAGAGCATCCGGACTAATTTAAGCGTAATTTGACTAATCCCTTTCTCGGTCCAGTTAAAGGTTGTCCATCTATGTCGAGATTATGATATTTCTGAAAGATAAATCTCTCATAACCTGATTTCAAAGAGTTGTCAAGTTTCAAATTCAGAACATCTGAATTTATTACAAGATGTGGTAGGCACTAGCTAGGATCCACCATGCAAGCAGCAAGACATAGTACGCAGGAGAGAGAGGGAGGAAATGATAACATTTGCCTTTGGATTAATGGAAATCTTTGGTGATTATGATTGCACTTTTTTATTTGGCATTAAAAAAGGTGGCTATTGCTCTTCGATTTGATCAAAAGTAGACTATCCACGTCAAATTTCGAACTCCAAATATCTAGGTTTAGAGCTCATTATTATATCCACTGAGCTATCCTTTGAGATTCAATTTTTTAGTTCTTATATTTGGAGTTTATTATGGTGAAAAATCAAAATAGCTAGGCACGGGGGCGTCTTCTTCTTTCATCTTGATATAACTAGGTTTTTGTCTACAATTACTCGGTTATAGTTATGATGTAATTTTACGAAATTAGTTATCGACTTGAAAAACACTGAAACACATTCGTGTTGGCATTAGACAATACAAACAAAATGCTATCTAGAACAAGACATTTGGCATTACTAATGATTTAAGACATATGAAGGCGTGGCAAAGCCAAGAAAAGGACCAAGTCAGTACACTTGGGCGAATATAGACCCATCTAACTAGATTGGAGACTCATGGCTTCCTTTATTTTTCGAATAATATCATTTCAATTTGTTGACATAATTTATCGACCTAATCAATCACCATTATCTAACTGACAATTTACCAATTCAATAGTTGTGATGAATTAGATTAACAAATTAAGTTATTAAATTGGGTAAAATACACTTTTAATCTCCACAGTATGCATTTAGTGTCTATTTGGTCACCAATATTTCAATTGTATCTATTTGATCTATAGGGTTCCTAATTTGTATCTAAGTAGTTCAATTCCAAATGTCCATAAAAAAATCGTGATGGTTCTGGTCACGCTTAATCACGTGGTTCTTAATTTTGTGTATATTTGATCCCTAAAGTTCTTAATTTGTGTCTATTTGATTCCACGTGATTGACACATGACCAAAGATATTAAAGAAATTTTGACGGATGTTTGAGATTGAAACACATAAATACAAATTATCAATCTTAGGGACCAAATAAACGCTACACGCATAATTTGGGGACAAAAATTTATTTTACCCTATTGAATTAAGTTCAAATAGCATTGTTCTTACTTTTCAGACAGCTCTATTTATTTGGAAGCGGCAGCAAATGGTTGGTTGTGGGCCCATGGATAACTGGGCTATGTACAGATTTGGCCCATCACATGATGGTCAATGGACAATGTGATAGCCAGCAGAGAGGTCCATGGAGAATGATATTGAGCCCATAGCCCATAAAATGACCCAATTGAGATCTGCAAAGATGACCTGATTGATAGGGCCCACAATCCGATACATTGGCCCAACAAATTAAAAAAACTAAACATAGGTGAAATCAGAGGAAAAGAAAACTAAAATAGACACATTAGAACATTCCAATGGGCAGGTTAACCCGATCCAACTCATTAATTGGATCAACAGCTCGACCCACAGCCCACCATTGGACATATTTTTTGTCAACAACTATTACAGAAGAAACGGACTATCAAGTACAAATTCCGCAATCTTAAAGTCCATCAGCGGATAAAATGACTATTAGATCAACCGTTAACCTTACCGTTAGACATAAATTTGCCCCAAGATTAGTTGATTAGTTGGTAATCATGTTTGAAGTGTAAGGAATTTTTAGTATTGACAATCATATGTGAACTACTTTCTTAGGCTGTTACCACCTACAACTGCAAAATAGGTAAATTATATTTTAACCCCTTCAACTATGACTCCTCTTCACATTGTCCCCTCAACTCTCATGTTCCACATATTGTACCTTCAATTATGTCAATGGATTCACATTACTCCAAGATGTTAGCCCCTTGAATTTGTTAACATCTGTTAGAAAGTTAACGAAAAATAATTTAATTTAGCCCCCTTGAATTATGTGATTTTATTTCACTTCGTCTCGATACGTTGACATTTTCTATCCGAAAAGACAATAGACGTTTGAGTTTAAGACGATATAAACAAATCAATAGTTCAAGAAACAAAGTGAAATTGAGTCTATACTTAAAAGGTCTGATTTTCATTAATATTCTGCTGATTAACAGTTGGTAAATTAATCCAGGGTTTGACAAAAAATAGGGAGACTGGACCAATCATAGGCAAATTAGGGAGGAGCGAGATCTCATCCGATATATATTTTTTTCATTTCGTCCTTAATATATTATCAACAGTAAATTCACGCGTGACTTATTTATTTTATATAAGTGAGTCCACATAAATACATGACGGATGATTTACCAAAAAAGAAAACGAATATATATATATATATATATAT
>CM042186.1:2909793-2927035 GCA_023539305.1 Ilex asprella | reverse complement strand
GACACGACACAATTAATTAAATAAGTTGAGTTAGGTGTGACTAATGTTCGATACAAACCCGTAATGACTCAATACGAATTTAACACGATACGACTCAATTGTCACCCAAAATCTTAGTCAACAAAAAAAGAAAAAAATAGTCATTTTTATTTTTCATCCATCCAACCAAACACAACAGAAGGAAAGTGAATCATTCCTATTTTCCTTTCATGAAGGACAGAAAGTGTATCCCTCCTACTTTTCATCCTTGCTATTTTTCATCATTCCTACCAAACGAAACATAAAAGATAGAACTAAGATGATAAGAAGACGACAAAAGTATGAAGTCAAATATTGGAAAAGAAGAAGGAAATCTAGGGGGAGCAACATGATACATTTACCCAGCTAGACCCGTTGTCGCCCCCTTAGGTTAAGGTGTCCCTAAACCGCTGGCCATAGACTACTAGCAGAAACATATCTTTTTTCTATTTGCTTAATGGTGGGTCACCAACCATAAATCTAAGTGAACTCTACAATGTACAAATGTCCTTTTGCTTTTTAATGAGTTATTATGCATTTCTTTTGGAAGAAAAATAAAATCAGAACGGTTACATTACATCTACATTTTCAAATAATTTCGATATATTTGATCCAAATAATATTACTGTAAGTCAAAAAAACTAACTTGGTCAAACAAAAACTAGGTCCATCCTGCCAAAAGGGTTCCCCCATAGACTTTCCAACCTTTCAATTACAATATGCCACTATGTTACATGTGACACACTCCACCAACACCACCAAAAGTGATTTTTTTTTTTTTTTTGAATTTAATGATGTTGATGCAGAAAGTATCCTACACTTAGAGAAAACGACAACTGATTAGTTGGTACTAACTTTTACATTGTATCTGCCTAGGTTTATTTATGTTCATCATGCTAATGAATCACAGGATGCATGCTGGCCTAAAGAATGAGAAATAAAAGCTATGCAACTTTTTTTAAAAAAACCAATGGCCATCAAGTTTTACTTTTGAAGATATTTTTTTATAGTTTCATTGCATATAACTAAGCATCCTCTCTCTCTCTCTCTCTATATATATATATATGTGTGTGTGTGTGTTGAAGCAGCCTAAACAAATACGTAGAGATAAGCGACAAATGGGTAAATAACCAATATAATGGTATGTTACGTCATCATTATCATATGGTATTACCATCGAATATAAAACTTGAGGGTATAAGTTCAAACTTAAGGGACAACTACTTGTGCAAATAATCAAAAGTTTGTACATTATCTATCCTTCTAATTTCTATCAAAACTAATTCGGAATGACCCTTTTTTTTAAGGGTCGTCACTTGATGCAGTAATAACAGTATCGGACTAACAACCATTATTCTGAACTTAAATCTAAGGACAACTATTTTGTGCAAACAATAACAAATATTAAGTCTATACCCAGTCTAATCCTACACACCAAAGTACGTGCCCAAACTGGATAATACCCATGGTGTACAAATATACCAATACATTTTCTTCCTCCAACCCCCCCCCCCCCCAACCCTACTCTAAAGTGCACTTCTTCTAGATTGCTCTCCTCAGCCTAGTGGCGGGCTGCAGGCCACAAGTGTGGTCCTCAAAAAATACCATCTCATTTAGTAGGTGGTGGGGATGCATTTAATCACACACCTCTTGGTGGAAAGGAAGTTACATGACCATGTGTTATGCCAAAAGAAAGAAATAAACTCAAATCTCAGCAACTTGATGCAATCATAAACTTCAACTGGCAACTCAATCAATGTAAGAACATGACAATGTGATTTTTATCTGCTTCCCTTTCACTTTAAAGGGTATGGAACCATTCACCTAGCCATCCTCTCAAACCTGCACCCCATGAAAATGAAACCACGGGATACAGACGCACAATAAGAAAGCAGAAAGCAACATTAATGTCATCATCTCCTTCACTTTTCCTTTGTGGATTCTTGTATCTAAAATGCCAAAAAGAAATTCGTTAACTCCTTTAAGTATTTATCTTTTTGTGTGTGTCTGCGTGCCAAAACAAATAAGATACAAAAAATTGTGTATAAGTTCAATATATATATGCATGCATCATCAGGAATAAGCATGCTGGTATGGATAAAAGCAAAAGACATGGATTGAAGAACAAATATGTGCACACTTACAGGTGATGAAACAACAACAAATTGTTTTCTATTTTTCGGTTCTGCAAAATAAAGATGCAGCAATTGGCATATAAAAGCAATGATCTCATCGCCAAGGGTCAGATAGAAAATAGATGTGCTATTTCAATCTTTTGTAGAAGCATGTACAGGTTTCTATTTTTTTGTCTGACGGCCTGAATTGGTGTTTTTGTAGTTTGGTTGGCATTGACTAATTAACTTACCCATACCAGAAAGATATATTGAGTGCTGTAGACTAGGAGAGTATTAGTTAGATTACTTGAATGAACAACATAACTAGCCAAATATGTTAGAACCAAAACAATCTCTAGCAAAAATGGCCTAGTGGTGGTAAAAGAAACGTAAAAAAACTAAAATATTTGTGAAATGTTCAGTTTGGGTGCAAACATGTATTCAGGTGTCAACCCACACCATAAATTCGGTACCTGGCAAGAGGTGCTCCCGACCCTGGACACTAATTAGAAGTGGGTGTGTTTTCTTTTTTATTTTATTTTTTTGTGGGAGGAGGCAGGGGAGATGATATTAGATGTTAATAGAAGTGACTGCACAAATCTACAAAGCAGACCTAACCTGCCCTGTGCAATATTGGTACAGGTGTGATAGGTGCATAAAGGGCTTTGAGAAACGTCATGCAATAGAACAAGTCAAGAAGCACAAGATTAACAATAAAAACCAACTAACAAAGTCAACTTAGTTTTAGCCCTAAAGATATTTGTGTCATGCTAAAAGTCTGATGATCGTATGTTGTATATTGTAATGCAAGTGAAAATCACTTTAATGTTAATGCAGGCCGACAATAAATCAATCAAATTCTCATAAAAGCCAAAAGGAGGAATACATTAAAAGAGGCTTGAGAAAGAAACCTTTTTAATTACATTGTGACCTGTTGAAACTACCAAATCCAGATCAATGGGAAAAGTCATGTGAATCTAGGTTTAGGCATGGTTGAACTATCATGATGCGTTGGAGCAAGCTTTTGAATCCAATGAAGAAGCCCTTTCTTATGATCATGACATGTTTGGTTTTGTACCAGATCTAGGGTTCCATCCCGGGCAAGTGATGACTCGAATTGCTCTAATACCTTCACCACCTGCCAGAACTCGGGCCTCTTCTCGGGATGCAAAGACCAACATTGCTCAATTAAAGCTCTCATGGCAGGAGGGCAGTCCCCAGGGAAAGTTGGTCTCAAATTCTGAAAGATCCCAAAAGCTATCAGATATTACATGATATAAGACTTCTTAATCTTTTGTAATTTGTAAAAGCTGAAAGGAAAATAAAAGAAAATGAAGATAAAAATGAGAGAACAAAAAAAATAAAATCTAATAATAACTACTAAATGATTCACCTACACATATTAAACCATGACGAGTTAATAGCCTTATCCAATAGCTATTCAACAAATTTACAATTACCAGTGAAGAAACAAAGATGCTAAGAGATCATGCGGCTTCTTGCTTTAGGATTAAACTCTGTTATGCTGTGATTTATTAATCCATTGAATAATAAATACAATAACCATTCCACACACATTCAATAGCCAGTCACTAATGCCACAACCCTAACATAGCTTTCAGGGGAACGGATATGGCTTACAGCAAGAAGACATGGCTTTAAAAGAAAAAATGTCGAACATCATCAGCACCAAAAGATTATGAAGCACAAGTAGCCAAACTCACCAGAACAATATCTGTAAACTTACCATGTCCAAAGGTTCTCTGGTTGAATGCAGTAAATCTATTCCCACTCCTATGAGTTATACTGTCATAAATTTGTGGCTTTAGCTCCTTTTTTAAATTCAAAGAGGTTTAACTATCATCCTCCTCCCGAAAACACCCAAAAGAAAGGGAGGCTAAGAATTTTTCCAACTTAAATTCAAACATGACAAACATATGGCTACAACTTAACACAAGTGCACAAGGCTCTTGCCACTGTGGGGTCTAAGGAGGTTCAGATAACAATATGAAGTATGAAGAATTATAAAAAAAATAAAAACAAGAGAAACGAAAACATGAAAGTCAGGAAGGAACCTTATTCACTACAGCAAAAGCAGCTTGGATGGGTGTCATATCCTCATAAGGGATAGTTCCAGATACCATTTCCCATAAAATGAGTCCAAACCCATATACATCAACCTTACGGCAATAGGACTTACGTTTGATCATCTCAGGTGCCATCCAACGATATGTACCTGGGTCATCTGCCAGAAGATCACAGTATACCTCCTCACAAGCTATTCCAAAATCAGCAATTTTCAGTTGGAATTCTTGATTAATAAGTATATTCTCTGGTTTGAGGTCCCTATGAATAACACCTTGTGAGTGTATGTACTCCATTCCGCGAGCTATATCCAAAGCCAAAGTGATTAATTTCTGTAAGGGAAGAGATTTATGCTCAAGCTTGTGCAAGTATGCCCTCAAGGACCCCTCTGAGAGATATTCTGTGATAACACAATAAACGGGTGGCTCTCTGCATGCTGCTACAAACTGCTTCATGGAATCAGAACTTAACAAATTATAAGGAATTCAACAAATGTACCAGTTCTCAAACAACTTCATATAATTTAAATAGTTTTTCTACAATGAAGAATTACATCCATAAGTTATAACCAACAATGTATCAAGACATATGGAACCGGAACAGAGCTAACTCCCAGCAACTGGACTTCCACAACAAATTAAGAGAAAATATTGATTGATATACAAGCCAAAAGCACATAAATATGAAAGCGGGGAGAAAAAATTGATTACCTTTATGACATTCTGATGGTGGAGTCGAGACAAGAGAAAGACTTCCCTATTGAATTGTTTCACTAACCGAGCTGCTAAGTCTTCATTTTCGTCATCATCTGGAGCCCTGATAATTTTCACCGCAACAGGTTCATCCTTATATATCCCATGGTAAAGCTGACTATGTGCCCCATGAGCAAATCTAAGGCCAAGAAATAGCTTTGAAAGATCAACCATATACTCATCTGCTGTTTCCACAGAGGTAACCCTTCCTCCACCATGGTCAAAATACTTTGTCCACGCAAATTCCTTCCGGTACTTCGTTTTATCACTAATTTTCATCGAAGAGAAGTGCCTAAGGGGGCTAGTATTAGAAGGTGACTTTGAATCAAGTCCCTTGGTTCCTTGTGAATCTTTGTGAAACATTTTGCCAACAATCCGCGTCTCATGCTCTTTCCTTCTAGGATGTGGAGTCGAGAATCTCTTTCGATTGGACCGAGCTTCCTTAAAGGTATCAGAAAGCTTGCTTTCTGGGAGAGGTGATTCAGCCCTTTGCTTGTTTGTGACAGGATAAAAAGAGGCTGTTCCGGGTCTTGATTTCACACCCGAAATTCGATTTGGCTGACTTGTAAGAGAAGCGGAGGCCAATCTTGCTGCATCCAACCGATGATAGATGGTGTGTGAAAAATGGGTTCTCCTTATCCAAGAATTAGCCTCTTCCTCCATTTCTACTCTTTAGAAGACCTGATACCCACAAACCAAACTACTCTCCTTCTTCTCCTCCTCCTCCTCCTCCTGCTGAGAAGAAGGTTTAAAATCAAGATTTTCCTCCAAAGCCCCTGTCTTATAATTCAGAGAGCTACATATACACCATTCTTTCCAACCCATCAAGGGATAAATCATGCAGGATCAGAGTCCACATCCATTAAAATATAAAAAAAAAATCTTCAAATTCTTGAACAGAGTAAGCCAAAAAATGTTCAATTGAACACCACAAACATCATCACAGAAGCTCCAGAGTTCAAACCTTTTATCACAGATTCAGCCAGCTGTTCCTGAAAACTCAATCTACTGTAGCAAAAGAATAGACCTTGTTGAATCACAGTTCTTGGAACCCATCAAAACCAGTGAACATGAAGACCAAATCATACCCATCAAATCAACAGGAACCAGACCACAACCAACCCTCTTACCTCAAACAACAAACCATCTTTAGCTTCAAAGTCAAATACCACCTTCCTTCAAAGTCTGGAAAACCCCACGCACAAAGCCAAATAAATAAATAAAAAGTAAATAATCCAAGTACACAATCCAATTAAATAATCCCCAAAACAAAAAGTATGCTGAATTGGATTGACAATAAAGAAACACCCATCATTATAAACCCCATTAGCAAGAAAGAAAACTAATAATTGCTTCAAAACAATCACAAACCCATCACACAAATACATAAATACCCATGTAAAGAAGTAACGGATCTGAGTATATTATACTTACCAAAAGGGTATATATTTCACAATATTCTCCATTCCAAAATATAAACAAAACCATCTATGACACACACATATGAGAGAGAAAAGTCAGGCCCTGAGGTAATTTTCAAGAGGTGGAATCATTTATTATTAAAAAACCATTAGATATTTATATAAATCACAAAACAGAGAGACAGAGAGAGAGAGATTACGATATGATATTACGCATGCGTAGAGTCTACGGAGGTGTGAATGACAGTAAATGATTCCGTAGACCCGGTTTTTGTTGTAGAGGTATATGAGGGTGGTGGGTGGTGAGACCCACCGGAAGGAAAGTCAGAGAAGACGGAGAGGAGAGAGAAAAAGGGGAATAAAAATAATTAAAAGGAGGGTACAGTACAATATAAGGGTCACGATCAGAAAATGAAGTACGGAATAACAAACCAAAACACAGCTATACTCCATACTTGCCTCTTGTATACCCTGAAGCGGTACGATTCGCACGGATACGTTTCTTGATTAGGTGCTAATTGCGTGTGGGTGTTGGTGTGGTGTCGAATGGAGTGAATTTTAATCCGTATTTAAATCAATTTAATCAGATATGAATTAATATTATAATTTATTTTCTTGAATTCAATTTGAATCCGATCAATTTTTTTTAAATGAATTTGAATTTAAATACATGTAAATTCGATTATATATATATATACATACATACATAGTTAGATTGTTAATGAGATTGACATAAAATTAAATAAATTTTTTTGCATAGAATAATTGCTTGATTAAATTAAGTTAAAAATTAACTTAAATTTGATAAAAATTTTATTTTTTTATGAAATTTTGTTGACATTCAAATTTTTGAGTAATTGAATTAGATAGTTGTCAACGGATGAGGATATGAATTTAAATTTTGAAATTCATCTGTTAAACGGATTGGATTCAAATCAAAATAGATTAATATTTGATGTAGATCTGATACGTTGACAATCCTAGTGGGGAGCGAGCAAACATCAAAATTTTGTTTTGGTACATAAATTTCAACGAGCTTGGAAATAAAATGTATCGATAATGTTTTTAAAACAAGATGGAAATAAAAAAACATTTGTTGAAATAAATTGAAACATATGAATTTTGATATTCAATTAATAATTTTTTTTGTTATCTATAAAAACAAAAACTTTTCTCACATTTTGACTTTTTCAAAAGAAATTTTGTTCATCGATAGAGTACGAAAAAACTACGATTTTAAGGCGGCCCAAATAATAACAATGACAAAAATGACAGGATTAATCCAGGAATTATAGTGAATTAGGTAAAATTAGATCAATAAATTATATCACAATAACATTACTTTAACAGTAATATTTTAGCTGAATTTAGGAAAACCCTAATGGGGTTATGAAAAAGTCCTAGGTCGGCCCATCTTGTGGCATACTTTTTTGGGCCAACATTGGTAGAGAACTTGAGCAAGGTCTCTCTGTTTTGATCAAGTTATCCTAGATTGGCCCATGACTCCTGCTATATAGTGAGTCATTGTTGGACGAGGCCGCCTAGGGCTATTTTTAATTTTTTTAGAAGAATTGATCCCAAAAAGAATTGAGCTTGAATGACTTGACTCGATTATCAATCTTATTCATATATTTCGTAATGAAACTTCGTGCACTAAGATATTTTATATCTGAGTAATATTATGTAATTCAAATTTGTATCACAAATGAAGGGAGACCATTGGATCAGTGGGTCCCATTTAAAAAAATTAATGGGATCCACTCATCTAATAGTTTTCTTTCATTTGGGATACAAACTTAGGTTATAAATTTGGGTTACATAGTGTTGGGTGAGTTTACAGGAACCGGGCTTCGTTTACAAGCCTTTTACGGGTGGGCTTTTTTTTGGGGCAGACAAAAGGGGCAATGGGCCACGTCATGTGTAGCCCCAACTCATGAATGGCCTCATGAACAGTGTTTAGTGATATCAAGGAGAAAAATTTTGTTTCAAACTTTCAGTCACTTATTAGATAACGAATTTTAAAAACAACATGAATAGTGACTGACGAGCACAGATTCAGATCGAGTCTCGACTGAGTTCATGGTTTGAGGTCCAACTATCAAAAGACAGGTTAGACTTAGTTTATAGTTTCAGTTCAATTTAATGTCCAAGAACAATCATCGAGATAGTCATTACTCTAAAATAATGTCTATCCCTAATAGTAGTTATAATTCCTGATAAATTAGTAAGTTGACTTTCACGATACCGTCACAGTTAGGGCTCTGTACATATAAATTGAAAACCCTGTACACATGGAAGCAGATCTGACACAACTCACATTGAGCGTATAATTGCTCTCTCTCTCTCTCTCTCTCTCTAATAATAGAATTCTCCGGCCATAATTGTCGCATTCAGTGGTTAAGTCGCCTAGACTCAACTACCAAATTTTTGTCTTTTATTTTTAACTATTTCATTAATTGTTTTACACCACACATTTAGATTGATTTGATTGTGCATAATTCTACTTTTATGCATCATCAATGACAATGAAGACCACTAACAATCTATAATAATAAAACAGAGCCTCGTGTTTGAGCTACTTAAGTTTATCAGTTAGAAAAATACAATAACAACTCAGATTATTTAAATCCATCGGTTTATATTACGATTTAACCTTTTAACCCCAACAAACTCATTTAAATTTTATCTTTAAATATTTTAATCACGATAAATTATTTAAATTTTAACTTTTTAACTACACTAGTGTAATATATTGAGAGCCACAGATAACCTGGCAGCATCCAATTTGGTGATGCTCAGGCATATCCATCGAGGTGGGTCCCGTGTTAACCGATTAATCTGTAGCAGTTCAAATAAAGGCTAATCTCCAATTTATACCCTATAGTATGCACATAATTTCTAGTCTAAACATAACAGATTTTTTACTGGACAAAGTTACCCTTTTATTCCAGTCTTGTGTTGGTCATAAAAAACTCTTCGGTTATAAGTTTTGTCCAAAAAATAATATAAATACTCAAAAAAATAATCATAATATATAGTAACAAAGTTATTCTACCTTTATTTCGATTTTTAACGGATTCAAATATAGATTATGAAATTGAAATTGATTTGATATACTAATAAATTTCAGCGTCAAAATTTTAAATTCAGGTTTGGATTCGAATTGATTTGATTTAAATCGGATCCACTGATCTCATATTTAGTAGAAAACTTTTTTATTCAACCAAAAAAAAAACACCCAAAAACTCAATTAACTTCATTAGTAAAAGGAAAATGGAATTCGCAAGCATTACAACCTTAATTACGTCGACAAAAACCTTTGTATAGATGGTATAATCCTATGTTTACTCTCACAACTTGATATAACTACGTAACAAAAACTTTGTTCCTCAATCACACAACTTCAACGGCGGTACGATGCAAATTGGACAAGTTCTCCAGCAAATCCACGGTAAGCATCGATGCCCTCGGCCTAACCGGCCGGCCAGAGTATCCGGTGGCCGACAACGCCAGCGTAGACGTGGTCCTTTCGCATGTCCGAAGCCATTTAGCCTCCATGTACCTTTGTTTTCTCCATGGAGCCATATGCATTTTGTTCTCCTTCATGCATTTCTTGGCACTTGAACACAAGATTTTAATTAAAGACACTAATCTTTCGACTTTTCCGACAAATATTTCAGGAAGCCTGCTTATTAGTTGGTTATATTCTTCGTTTGTTCTAGCCATCTCGAACTCAGCTCGAAAATTCAACTCGATTATCACCCTTACATCTCCTTTCTTAGAATTGGAATTGTCCACAACGTCCAAAAATGTGTGTTCACCTACACATGGATAAACTTCTAAATAAAATAAAAAGCTTATTCTATAAATGGAGAATTGTTTTATTCGTAAGCTTTTTAGATTGATGCTCATAATATAAACTTTGAACGTGCGTAATTACTCAGAAATAACACTCATCAGTGGGTAGAACAGTGAAAAAGCACATTGGCATTCCTAGTAAGAGTGAAAATTCCTAACAATCATTTGGCATTGACTATGATATGTTTTTTTTGTCCTAGCATATTTGGAATATCATGTACTAAATATTCTATAGGGGTAGGCGAGAGAAGAAAAAAAAATAGCAGGTCCACCACTACTAGAGGTGTCAATTCATGTCAGGTTCACGTTAAGGCTCATGAAAAATAATCTATTTAACGTGTTTTGACTATCAAACATTAGTGTAGATCATTTATTATGTATATTTAATAATCGTGTCAACTTTAAAATCGTATCTTGTCGGGTTTGTATCAACGACTTAGAGTTGACACCCTTATTCACCACTCATTATACAGATTAAAGAAAAAGAGAAGAAAGCAAAAAGTTTCCCGTGGAAATAAGAAAAATTGGTCCACCCACTATCAAGGCACAAAAGAAAAAAAGGGTGGGTTGGGGCTGGCAGAGTGAAGGTGGGTTAGGAAAAGAGAATTTTGTATTTTGTTCTTAATGTTTAGATAAAGAATAGTCAACATAAAGAAGCAGATAATTAACGCGTTAACTATAACATTGTATGGTGGAGCGAAACACACTGCCCTAATGCCCATCGGCCATCGATGAGTTGGACAAGAATGAGACACGACACGAGGTTATATATGATGCATTTGAATTGCCCCTTTGTATTGGAATAGTTGAAAGTTGTCTTTTTGGGGGATTTTCTTTTTCTTTTCAACATCGAGTTGGAACTTAACTGTGCAAGTAGCGAGTAGACAAGTGGTTTAATTTAATACTTCAAGTGAATAATCAAAATTTTGTTTCAATGCACAGTTTCGATGAACTTGAAAATGAAAACAAGATGGAAATAAAACAAATTTTGAAGATTTATTTTCGAAAAATTTGTCGAAACCTGTTAAAACATAAGTCGAAACTTACCAAAACGCCTCAAAACATAGAAATTTTGATATTCAATCAATGATTCATTTTGATTTTCATAAAAACGAAAACATTTCGGACATTTCAACCGTTTCAAAACGAAATTTAGTTTCTTGCTTAAACTGACTAACTATTCTTTTTTAAGTACCTGATGGAGTTTCAGGTGAGCTCCTCCACTTAGACTTGCAAATGGCACTGTTTAACCCGGCGTTTTGAAGACGGCTGCAAACATCTCTCATAAGACAGCGGCGGCAACCATGAGCAACCAGCGGTCTCCGGCAAGCGCAGACATTCTCCACCAGTTCCAATTCCTTGATTGCTTCTTTCGTGATGTTTCGAATTTTTGTTTCTAAAGAACTAGTCCTGCACAATGTACCCTGCAAAATAGTGGTAACACAATAATAAGTTTACTTCTAGCACAGTATGGTAGGACGAATAAAAAAAAAAACCATATAACCCCCGGTCCCTTGTGTCAGGGGGCCGAGGTCAGAGCAAAGAAACTTCCCGGGTAGCAAGTTGGGTGCCATTTATTCTTCATGATATAGTCAAGAGTCAAGATTGATAAAACGTCATAGAATTTATGATGTTTGATGCTTTGTTGAATCAAGGTAATCAAGCAAATTGTATAAGACTTACTTGTAGAAGTTGGTGTTGTGTCTCCCAGAAGACCTTGTTATCCTCGATACTTCCCAAGTTTTCTATCTCTTCATCTTCGTCTCGATCCTCATTTTCACCATTACTTTTGCTACTATTGCTCTCAAAAGATCCTTGACGTTCCTCCTCTAGAAACCCAAAAATTGTATCGGACAAATTCATCACGGGATCTATAGAACTCTCGATTTCACCATCCCCCCATGTGAAAATCCGGCGATTCATCGGAATTCTCGCCAGTGCTCCGGCCATGGCCTGAGAGTGCAGAAGATTCACAACTGTGGTCACTTGTGCTGCTTAAAAAATTTGTATTGCCAGCAGCAACCTTTAAGACCTGGTTTATATACAAAGATAAGATAGGCAAATGGTGGGACCTACTGGGACCATAATTGGGACCCACTTGTCCTACGTGGACGAACAAATCTCCAAGCACATGAGGGCTGTCCTGTCGTCCAAGTGGCATACAACTATTGGATGATGAGCAACCATACAGTCCAATGTGGTGGATCAACCAGCAAGGATCCACGTTAGTGTAGGGTCCAATTATTTGATCATATGGATATACTCGATCGAATATGCTTATATTAAATTCATTAATATTTAATTTAATGATTATTTTTTGTTATCTAAATCCTAATCTGGTGGATAGTGGGCCCCAGAGCAATGTGGGTGATAAGATAAAATGACGCGTAGAAGAATCGGAGACGTGGATTCTTGGTTTATCCAATTTGGGTGGGGCCCTACTTGCTTGATTGCCCAACCAAACGCGGCGTCTTGCCCATGGTCATTATATTGAATATAATAAGGGGCATTTTGGTCATTATATTGAATATATATTATGATGATGTTTTGGTTGATTTCAAATCCAATGAGAAAAATTACATAAACGTGTGTTAAAAAAATGCCACTTGCCATAGCCATCGAAGATGCCCGGCAACAGCCACAAATGACTAATAGGTGAATGTATTGAAAATAGTCTTATCATAATCGGATCGGATCAAATTACTTTGTCAATACTCTATTATATTTTTTAATCGATGAAAATGTGATATGTGTATTTTTTTGTTGTATTATTATTTTTTTTCAGCCATTGTTTCATATCATTCAATTTAAAATTGATGACAGATATTAATGGCGATATAACACTGATTTCAATACCGTTGTTTCTTAATCTATGGTGTTAAATTGGACTTCATGCACACAACAGGGAGAATCGTATAATTTGGATTTGTTGGGAATCGTAAAAATAGAGTGAAAGTGTAGGATTAAAGACATGTTTTATTAGCTTTAATCTTAAAAATCGTTTGAGGATGTTCCATTTACTTTAAAATCCAAATTAACTTATTTTTTTTAATTACTGGAGTAATATGGTGTTGTTACATAAGACAGATCAACACCTGATTTTATACAGCACAAAAGTCTTACAAATGTTATGTAGGGAGAGAGAGATGAGAGTAGGAGAGTTTTGACGCTATGATGAATTATCAATGATACCTCATCTATTAGATTGTCTTGGATTTATATATTTTTAACCAACGGGAGTCATCAAAAGACACATCGTATAGTGATGTGTATTTTGGGTGGTAAAGAACACCTCTAAAAGATATGTCCCTTTGGACATTCTTTAATTAAGGTTAATCCACCATAGGTGTCCTGATTCAAATTCATGACTTAACCAATATCTAACAGGATTCAATCTAGTCACATCCCAAGGGAGTTAATATAGATAATGTTGGCCGAATCATGACCATACACTCTTTGTCGTTGCGATTGTAATTGTATAAAGAACTTCATCCTTTGGGTAGTCGTTTAGACCCACCAAAAAAAAAAACAACATTATGAGAATTAAGGGTGGTTTGAATTCTAGAATCCTTGATTAGTTACTTCTCTCTACCTAAGACATTATGCCAGTACTTAAATCAGCATTGTACAAGAAGGGTATGTTTATTAGAGGGATTGGTATTCATGAGATTAGTTAATGTATTCTATGCACTTTCAATAATGAGGGAAGTACAACAAGGGTGTGTTTATTAGAGGGATGGGTGTCCATGAGATTAGTTAATGTATTCTATACAGTTTCAATATTGAGGGAACTTAATGCCGATAATAAAAATGAATGCAATCTCATTTCATATTTGTTTGAACAATATGTTTTATTGTGGGATCTACCAAAAAAATCCATTATGTTGTATCTCATATAACAAATAGACATTTTTGCCTCCAATACCATCCATTCCATTCCTTGGAAAAGGTAGTATAGTAATTATGCTGCCTTCTACCGTCGGTGTCCCTTCTCTCGCCTTTTAATACTACTTCCCAGGTGGTACTAGATATACCCATGTAGATGGGTTTAGCTCCAATGTTTATACCGAGTTGGTATTAGGATCCAAAAATTAGTATTTTACTAAAAATGGTTAATAAATGGAGTATGTGGGAAGCTCATGTATTAATAAATATTGTCCTACCTCTTTATATCCCACTTATCCTCCAAACAAACACACCCAAAGAGAATGACTTTGATGTTTTGAGTTACATGGTTGATCAACATGGGATTATAAATCCGTTGATTTTAGCTTGACAATGAATTTATTGGCGGATTTAAATTGAACTTAGATCGATAATTTATAACTTACATTAAATTCTCATTGACTTTTTAATCCGTCCAATCCACCCAAAGTGCACACCCTTGTACATTATGGTGCTGCACAGGTACACATACATACCAAAATAGGAGAAAAGAGATCCTATAACTACAGGTAGAAAGTGGTTTGACTCAAAAGACAAATCCACCACAAAGATCTGTTTACTTTAACTCCTTGGTAAACTTTCCACATTGTTTGGTATCTTTATTGGTATGCCTGTAAAGAAGATTGATTGTTTTATTAGTTGGGATACGTGCAAATTTGTTTGGACACCTTCTAACTATTAAATAATAATAAAAAATTACGATATTAATAACATAATAAATCAAACGCCACTCACAACACTATTGAAGAAGTGCTTGTTACTAGTAAGACACCAACAAGTGGGTCATGCTTAATTCTGACTCTCAACCACTCCAATGGAATGAAAATTGATAACCTATACTATTTGAACCTAAAAATTTGACCTAATTTACTGACATAATGATGTGGCTTGATAGGAATCATTAGATCAACACCAAGTTCTACTGTTAAATGGAGTTTACAATGAATCCAAAAATTATAATAAATTAGATCTCAATAGCGTTACTCTCCTAATTATACTCTTGGTTGGACTTGTTCTACCACTAGTTTGCTAGTTATCAATTATGTGTACTCAAAAAAGTAAAATACAAATTATGTGTACCCTATATTCTTCCTCAACGCGACAACATCAATGTTTTATTGTGACTTGACTATCATGCAGTGGCGGAGCCACATGAGGATAAGGTGGTGCAGGCTTATCCTGAATTTATTTTTTAAAAAGATATTACTTATGTATATTTAAAATTATTATAAGTATACATTTACACTCGATTATTTTTTATTCTATCAATTTGTATAGTCATATAACTAAATAATTATGAATTTTTAGACACCCTTTGAACACTTTATTGATAAATCTTTGACATGTCAGACTTATTTTTAAAGTAATAGATATTATGAAAACTAGATTAAATAACATAATGAGTGATTAATGACTAATAGCTTGATTGATTATATAGAGAAACACTATAGTATCTTTTATATAGTTAGTCTCATTTATTGTAAAGAGTTGTAATTAGTCTTTTTTTTTTTTGGTATACGTTATATTTATCGACGTTGATACTTTTTCTATTTTATGAATCTTGAAGTATCAAATACAATGCTGAAAATTTAAATATATTATTTTATTTTTATTGATTGAAAGAAAAAAATTAAAGTTTCTGATTAAAGTGTTTGCCCTAAACAGAATTTCTGATTGTCACTATTATCATAGTTTAAAGTTACAAAAATCACATCTCCATATATGAGGTTAAAGCATAGTACAATTCCCTCTCCCTAAATCTTGCAATGGTAGGAGCCTCAAGGAATGTTTTTTTTATGTTTATATTGCATTCTCAACATGCTTAGTTTTTCCTTTAACTTCTTGAGTCATGAAAACAAACATTTCTTTTTGCATAATTTCAGAGTTTTTATGTTCAACATTGATCACTTTCCTCTACAATAGTTCAAGACTTGGTCTAAGATGAAGATTTAAACTTGGTAGAAATTATATAAATGTCTCACCCTTTTTAAGTCAAACTAAACAAGATTTAGAATTTACAAAGGAAAGTAAACAATTGAGGTCAGCCTTAGAGTGATGACAAATGATCCTCGAAAATTTGAATCCGAACAAGAACTTCATCAAGTAATATAAAATTGATGTCATTGCTACTTTTTTTATTAAAAAAGTGCATAGGCTACCTCCTAGTATAGTTTCTCTCGACACAATTTCATTAATGTTCTAGCCTTAACCAAACGCATCATCACAAAAAATATTTGTTTAAACTTCAAAAATATGGTCCAAAATGTGATGATAATCTAATTGATACAACTGTTAATTTGGATTTTCTAGGAAACCAAACAGCTCTTGTGCTGTGTCCTTTCTCATATCATGGTCACACCTCTGATAGATTTGCTATTTTAATCAATCACTTTAATCTGTGAAATTTTTTGTTGGTATAGTCAAAAGTACCTAGAAGTTAGATGCTGAATATTAGAATATGCATGACAACAACACTAAGTGGGTGTGTTTGGATAGTGGGATAAGGTGGGTTAACACAATAAGGATAGGCTAACAATGCAGTGAGACCCACAAAAAACTTTGCTTGGAAAGACAAAAATGAGGTAGAATACATATCCCGGGTCTAAGCATGACCCGACTGCTACAGTCGATATTAGCCCTCTGACATGGGTTAAAATTAACCCACCTGTGTCCCTGGGTTTAAATCCCAATTGATAGGTTTTCTATGAGTAATGACATATTTACCTCTTATTTTTTCCACTCGTTTCATGCCATTTCTGGGTTTGGTTACTTTGTCACTTCTAGGTTTGGTTGCTTTGTGAAGGTGACGATGAAGGCGACGATGAAAGCGAACAAGAAGCTGCTTTAGGCCATCTTGGCCTCTCTCTCTCTCTGCTTGACTGATATATACTATCACGACGAAGATCAAGAGTTTTTTAATTGGATTTTTTTATTGTGGTTAGAGATGGGCCGATTTACAAAAAAATCAGCTTGTGTGAGTTTATATATATATATATATATCTGTGTGTGTGTGTGTGTGTGTGTGAGAGAGAGAGAGAGAGAGAGAGAG
>CM042186.1:2867938-2879101 GCA_023539305.1 Ilex asprella | reverse complement strand
TTTTTAATTGTATTTAATTTTTTAAAGTTTAAGATCCAATTTTTTTTTTTTTTAATATTGTTGAGCCGGCTGTGCCCTTTCATGAAATGAAGATTTTTATTCTTGTTATACATGCATGTCAAGCAACTTGAAAAAGAAATAGCCACACAATTTTTATTGAGACATCATTGTTTTGATGGTTACCTCGAAAACAATAGGTAATAAACCATGGGAAAATGATAGGATAGTGACAATAAATACATAATTGGAGATGATAATCTTTTGACAAGACATGAATGTGACATAAAATTTATAGGTTAGAGTTGAATAGTTATTGACACTAATTCGAAAAGAGAATGAATCACTAATAAAAATAATAAATAATTTGGGTTGATATCAATCACAAATAATTCAATTTTGACACGATAAATCCATTCAATTGGTGTCGGGAGTAAAAGTTTAATTTTTCTTAGTTTTTGATCAATTTTAGCCAAAAATATTGTAAAACTTGAGGATCGAGTTTTTCATTTGATTTTACTCCCTTTTTGGTATTATTTGACAGAATTATTACCGTTTTTCCTCGTTTAATTTTTCAGAATATGATTATGAACCGTACAATGATCAATATTTTTTAAGTTTACAGGCTTGGTTGGGAGAGAGAGAGAGAGAGGGTTCCCTAGTCTCAAATTTTTGATTTACACGTCATATGTGTCAACTCGATTACTTAAATGACTAATAAATATATTAAATTAGAGTTGATTATTATTTAACATGAACCGAATTAAATATGAAATGACACGACGCAATTGATGCCCCTTCTTTGTAACAATTTTTTGATGCCCCTTCTTTGTAACAATTTTTTATGATGTTTTCAGCTTTAATATTTGTTGCAAAAACAAAAAGAAAAATTTTGATTTTTGTCTCTTCTTATGAATCATTTTCTGGCACATAGATTATTCTCCTGGAAATCATTGAGAATAGGATAATTAACCAGATTTGGTGCATGCCGGCACAATAATGTAAGTAGTAAATTATATATATAATCCTTAAATTATGATCTTTGTGTCAATTAAATTTTTAATTTTTGTTTTTATTAATTAAACTTCTGAATTCTCTAATTGTGTCAATTGAGCTTTTTTGTTGAAGAGTTATGGATCTGTTGCTCATCTTCTTCTCACTCATCTAATTCAAAGCTTGTAGACTCCAGTTCCAAAATCTCAAGATAACAAAAGTCATTGTGTTTGTACTTGTATGAGAATATCACAAAAAGGCAATGGTTGATTACCGTCTTCCTTTGATAGCTTCCATGGTCCAGAACTCTCCCCAAGGTCCGACTAACGAAATTTCAAATCAAGAAATGTCACATGAAGCACACCTTCAAAACTCGACTAAAGTTGGACTCGCAACACGTCTTCAAAACTCACCTTTCTCAAAACCACCGCCCTTTTGTTAGATTTTCTAACAGAAAGCGATAAAATGTGCTCCTCACGTGAAAAAAAAAGGTAGGAATAAAACTATACATATGACATTTTGTCTTTATTGCTATATGGTCGTGTGAGTGGCACAATCTAATAGAGGTAAACAAAAAAGGCTTAATTGACAAAATTAGAGAGTTCAGGGATTTAATTGACAAAAATAAAAAAAAATCATGAACTTAATTGACACAAAAATCATATTTTGAGAACCATATGTATAGTTAAAAAGCAAAACCTAGACATGCATTGATTATGGCATTAATCAATGAATTATTAATAGTGAGATCTTCTATCATAAATTTTAGTTTTTTTAAAATAAATTCAATAACATGTTATCTGCCGTTTGTTGATAGATAATCTATATAATAAGGGAGCTAGGCATTTGAATTTTATCCCTACATATATTTTTTTCGTTCATTTTTATTACAAGTTAAATCATATAATTTTTAATTAATTTGTGGCTCAATATAAGTTTATTTCGAGCATTGTTCATAACATATATATGTTGATGTTTTTTTTTGATGTCATGTATTTTTGAGAAAATTTTGTCGATTTTTGTTTTGAAAAATAATGGGTAGAAATTAAAGAAAGAGAAAGAAAAAAATATTATTTAATGTAGTAGGATTGATTTTTTTGAACACTCTGATTTTATATTACACTGTAACTTTAAACACGAGTTATTGTTAGAGTTTATATAATAAAATAGAGCGTTTTTTAAATCTTCTACGATATCTAAATCAACTCTAAAAGATAACTCAAGTGGTAATAGAGTGAGCGGTAAATCTAAACGCTTTGAATTCGAATTTTGACATAAAGTCAAATTATGAAGAAATTATCTCTCATGAATACCCAAATTTTGGCATGGCTGACCAGATTTTCACTTGATCGATAAGAGAATTAATTAAGATGCGCGTAAGCTGACTCGAACACTCTTGACCATTAAACTAAAAAAAACTAGATAACTAGATAACACTTAATTTTTTCGAATATGGTTTATCATTAAAAATAATAATAAATGTGATGTCATTTATCTATATTAATGACATCATAAATATATATATTTTTTGATCAAAGCAAGCAAAATACATATTTTTTTTGCTGGTTAAAAAAAGGGTAAAAGCAAAGAAGAGCGTTCAACGACCATCCCGTTAGGCCCTCATCGATAGGATTATAAGACTCATGACCGTGCCTGAAACATCTCTTCGGACGACACTCAACTAGGCTAATATAACGGTTAATCACGAAGTCCTAATGAGAACTCTAGGACTCGAACTCTTAATTTTTGGGTGAAAAGTAAGACCGATATCACTACTAAATCACCCTAGTTAATAATAAATAAACATTTCATTAGGCAGAAAAATTAAGATAACAACCAGAGAACAAGTAAATTGACAAATGGCCACCAAAACGCTAGATAGCACCAGCAGTATACCATCATATGATAAATGCCAGCAAGGGTACAGGTAGCCGTCTGGAATAAAACGCACTCGGCGTACGTTAGCCCGCGTGTATTTTTCAGTGATTTATTACAAAACATGAATATTTCCAAGTACACATGGAACAATATAAATACTTTTGAGAAATTTGACAAATGTATCCCAACATAAAAATTTCCAATATACAAGGATTCGGAAGCCGTGATCTCAGATTTGTTCCCAAAATTCTTTGGATTCCACAGAATATTAGAATCCAATTCCCCAAAACCCCTCTGGATTTCTGAGCTCTTTATTTTCACTCCCCCTATTTTTGATCTGTGAGTGCATTTTTAAGATTATTTTTGGGAACTGAGCTTCAGTTAGATACTGGGTTTTGATTGGTGTTTTGAAATTAGTAGTGGGTTTTGATTGGTTGATTGAATGAAGTTTGTTTTTTTCTCGTTATGATGCTTCTTGTCTTGGTTGTATAGTTTGATGTGTACATTGTTTGGGGAGAGTGTTTCTTTTTCAAGCTGTTTGTATTTGTACTTCTGGTTTTTGTATTTCGTTTGCTATAAAGAAGAGAAGTTTTTGTTGAAGTTTGCTATAGAAAGGAGATTCTTTATTGGTTTTTTTAGCTGTTTTAAACTTAATGATGGTGATATTTGATTTAGTAGGTTGGTGTCATCTCATTGATAGTGTAAAATGAAGATTTTTTTTTTCTCACTTTGGGGGTAATTTGGTGATCTGGGTCTGAAATTTGGAGTGAATTTAGTTGATATTCATTTGGTGTTTTGATGACTTTAAGGGCTTAATTGTGGAACTGTGTCTGAATTCAGGAGGTGAATTTAGAGCAATAAACAGTGGGATGTGGATGAGAGAGAAAATTTAGGCATTGGAGGGACAGCAATGACTACTGTGTCATTGGGTCTACGTTCTTCAGGAAGTAACGGATCACTACAACAACAGCAAATTCAGAACGGTGTGGTGACAATCCAGACGACGCCCCCTGTCTCTAATCGTAAGGCTTCTAAGATGTTGAAAGATAAGGAGAGGTTGTTTCACTGGATCTGCAAGTTCGCTCCTCGCAAGAAGTTTGGCATGCTGCTCTTGTGTGTAGTTTCAGCTTTGGTTTTCGTACTGGTGTTGTCTATTGGCAAAGAAGGTCTGGTTTCAAATCTTTTATCTCTGTTCTTTATTTACTGCATTGTCTGATTGTAGCTTAGCTGACACCCTCACCCCTAACACACACAGATAGGCAAATGTTTAGTATGCTTACTTTTGACAAGGAAGTCAATGGAAGACCAGACTCTTATACTAAATGGCGGTGGTTGTTAATCTTGTTTTCTACAGCATTCAATTATGTTTATTTTCTGGATGTATGAATGCATGTGTTTAAGGTTCATTGTATGAGTGTGTGTGTGTGCATTGCTCTTAACTGTGCAGAACTTGCTGAGAGATAAGTGGCCTTCCATCTAGTGTCTCATTGCATAATGGTCATGGTGATTAAACCTACTAAATGTGGATCTTGATTGTATTAATGTGGAGCGTTGTGTCAAATGCCGTCCTTTCGTCCTCTGCCCCATGTTAGGTCCAGTTGGTTTGGTCATGAGAATTTCCGGATTAGGTTTGCCTTTAATTAATTGCAATAGTGATCAATTTTAATCTTCGTGTGTATGCAGTTATACGAATGTATATTTTAGTTGTACATGACCTATCTGAGTTGTGAATGTTGATTAGTACTGTTGACTTGGTCGAGTTAATATTTGTTGTGTTTTGGCTTGTTTGCAGGTGAAGATGCACAAGGCAGTATGCAAAACATCAGTTTTAACAGCAGTATATCCCATTTATCTTGGCCCCCATATGGGGAAGAAGTAAACGATGAAGACTTTTTTTCTTTTAAACCAAATGATGCGGGAGAAAATGCAAGCATAGCCCAGCCTCCGCCTCCTCATGCATATTTTTTGGGATATACCCTTCCTCCTGGGAATCCATGTCAAAGTTTCTCATTGCCTCCCCCACCAGCGGATAAAAAAAAGACTGGACCACGCCGTAAGTTTGAGTTTTCATCAATTGCTTTGCCAATCATTATTCCCATTTGTTGTTGCTGCTGACGTTCATGCACTTATAGTTATAAATAGGTCTAGACTCTTTAGAAACCATGTTGTTCTTTTTTCGATTCTGGGAAATTTGATTTTATGACTAGAGTATTAATTTTGCTAAATTTTCTTGCTTTTTCGCTGTTTCAGCATGTCCAGTATGTTATCTTCCTGTAGAAGAAGCTATCGCCTTGATGCCAAAGTTCCCATCATTTTCTCCTGTGCTTAAAAATTTGACCTATATTCATGAAGAAAATTTAACTAGAAGTGAGTTTGGAGGCTCAGATTTCGGGGGATATCCTTCGTTGGTGCAGAGGAGTGATTCTTACGATATAAGAGAGTCAATGAGCATGCACTGCGGGTATGATGATTTTTACTATGCCAAGTTTAGCTGAATATACATTTTCCAACTGGTGGTCACTTTCTTGAAAAACAATCTTTCTCCATGATTTCCTCTTTCAAATCGTTCACTTGTAATTACGTGCAATGGGTTCTTCTCTCAATGCTTCTTGCTAGTTTTGTTTGGTGTTTTTTGACTGGCACATATCCACGTTAATAGATTTGTCAGAGGAGCTAAGCCCGGACATCAGACAGGGTTTGACATTGATGATTCTGACCTTTCTGAGATGGAAACATGTCAGGGTGTGGTTGTTGCATCAGCAATATTTGGTAATGTTCTTTATAAATGCCTTGTATACCTTGTTCCCATGTTTGAGTTTGTGGATTAATAGTATAATAATTGCATTACGGATTAGGGGCCTTTGATTTAATACGACAACCAAGGAACATCAGTGAACATGCCAGGAAAAATGTCTGCTTCTATATGTTTGTGGATGAAGAGACGGAAGCATTTTTAAGAAATTCTGGTGATCTGGACAGTAGCAAGAAAAATGGGTTGTGGAGAATTGTTGTCATCTACAACATACCTTACGCTGATCCAAGACGCACTGGGAAGGTAAATGTTTCCAATTTTAGTTGGCTTAGGGGTAGTCACTAGTCAGTATGCTAGATGGCCACAGTAGACGACCCAGTATGTGAAGTTGTCTAATATATTCCGTTTATCTTGTATAAGATCATTGCATGAAACAATGGCTATTTCACCATGGCGCCATGCTATTGAGGACGTATATTTTCCACATAATCAGAAAATTATGGAGTTGAGCATAGACATGTTGCCTCATTATCTCTTGTTATAGACTTATAGGCACTTCCTATTTCGTATCTGCTGATAGCTTTCTGCTACTTATTTAGAGTTACAATCCCAAGTATTATACTTCAAGAGGAGAACTTGGTTTTTGGTTATGCTTACAGCAATATTAGCTGATGAATATAGAACAGTAGATGATCAAAAGAAAAAGAAAACAGTAACCCACTGCTTGATGCTGCCTTGATATTTAATCTCAATATCAACATGGCCTATTGCCTTTAAAAATGCGAATATTAGTTAGTGTTTTAAAATCCTCTGACCTTGGTAGTGCCTTGGCTGTGGCAGATTCCAAAGCTTCTAATTCATCGGCTTTTCCCCAATGCCCGTTATTCTTTATGGATTGATGGAAAACTTGAGCTTGTTGTGGATCCGTATCAAATACTTGAAAGGTACCTCTTTCTTTATTCTTTGTTCATTTTCTTTTTAATTTCTTTTACTCATAAAAGTATCGAAGTTTGATGAAAGTTAATGTGAAAACTCTGCAATCTCCTCTTTAATGATACTTGATCTGTTAAGCTAACACCAGGAATTTGCCCCTTAGCATGAGTACATTTTCATAATATCACTCAGTGTGCCCTTTAATGCAAGAAAAAAATAGTTGTCAGGGAAGTATATTTAATAAGGAAGTAGTAGGAGTACTAGCTCTACTTATTGCAAATCTGTTCAAATATGCCTATATTATTTGTAGAGCTTCATTATCTAATATGTGCGATTAAGAAATCATATCTCATCCCCTGGGCCATGTATATTGTATTTACTATTCTTGTCTTCCTTTTCTTTTTATTGAACTAGCTCTATCATTAGGTGGATTTCTTGTCCACTGCCTTGTACCTTTTCCTTTATTTAACGACAAAAATTCTTGTTTCCTATCAGCAATGCAAATTGTATTTACACATAAATTATAAGTGACTAGTACAAGTTCATTAAACTACTGACAATCATAGTTATTAGTATCTTACGATACGTCATGATACACCTGAAAAATGATACATGTCGTGTCTCTGTATCTTTTTTGCACCGTGTTGTACGATAGGTGAATATTATGTTTTCTAATTTTTTTTGGTTTTAAGGTTTGAAATGACATCGTTTTATCTCATGACTTATTTTTTAATCACTAGCCTGTGAAATGACGTCATTTTAGTAGTTATGGTTTAACAAAAAACATAAAATATGTTGTTAATGTTGTTCAATTAAATTCAAAATTCCTGATTAATACGAAGATTGTTCAAGCAGTTTATGTTAGAAGTTTGAATTAGATATCTTTGCATTTTGATATTACTAAACTATATTGGGAACTTGAATAGTTGGTGGAATATTAATGAAATGTTATATTATTATGAGTCTATGACTTTGTTTACAAAGGTATATATATTTTATTAATAATTATTTAAGATTGTGCGTATTTTACGATACACGATACGATACGATACGATACACACTATTTTAAAAAAATGATACGCGTTCTGATATGCGATTTGACAATTATGCTGCCAATTGTAAGCATAAAGGCCATTAGAATTAGTGCATTGTCAGAAATTTGGACTGTTATGCTGTGAACTCCATGTTATTCTTTCCTTGTGTCATACACGTGGAAGTCAGGCTTTACAGACCAAAATGCTACCTTTGCAAACTTAGTAATGAACAAGTGAAGTAGGTTGACATAAGCCAAGGAGCATACTTCATATTTGTTCTGGCCGATGGGAAGTTGTTTGCAACTAATTCTTGAACCATGGAAACAAGGTTCTAGGAATCAAACATATCAAACATGTACAAAAAAAGTTTAGTTCTGTCTATCTAACCGGTCAAATGCTTGTACTTCTGGTGACATTGCATCTCAGATTTGATTCTATTGTTCATCTAAAGAAGGTGCCTTAGGGTAGAATGTTTTGTCAATCTGCATTATTCATCATTATTGCATCTTTATCTTCTTTTTCCCCTTTGTGCCCTTTTTTTTTTCTCCACTTGCTTGCTTCTTTCATGTTGCTTGGAAGGAAAAATTGTGTTCTTCCCATCTAGAATAGTTCTATGAGTTGAATATAATTAGATGTCATTCACTATTACTTTTTCTAGCTTCATTTATGTGGAACAGTGGAAGTTCCCTCTTTTTATATGATTCATCATAGTTAAACATGATAGAGAGAAAAAAAAAACTATTCTGGCTTAAACCATCTGGAGGAGCTATTTCCTGAATGAGTGGGTACTTTTGTTGGGCTAGTATGTTTCACTTTTGGTTTTAACCCAGGCAAAATAAGAAAAGAAAATGGTGCAAAACATTGTTGAGCTATGGTTTCTGGCATATCTAATTGAAATTAAATGGTTGGGGCCCACGTGGAGTTTGATCATTCTGCCAACATAGTTTTATCTGCACTTCTGCAAGCCGGCACCTTGTGTAGGTGGGCCTTAAGTCTGTTCTTTCTTCTCGAGAAGAGTTATGTTGAGCTGAAGTTTTCTACCTGTTATCCAGATTTTTGTGGCGGCAAAATGTCAGTTTCGCAATATCTAGGCATTATAAGCGCTTTGATGTGTTTGTAGAAGCAGAGGCTAATAAGGCTGCTGGGAAGTATGATAATGCCTCCATCAACTTCCAGGTTGAGTTTTATAAAAGGGAGGGTTTAACCCCATATTCTGAAGCTAAGCTTCCCATTACAAGTGGTATGAGCGTGATTTTTTATATTTATTTCTTCGTTTGTTGTTGTTGTTGGGACAAGGCTTTGTTGAGTTGTAGTTGATTTCATCCTTTGTTGTTGTTGTGTTATTTTCTTCTCTTTCACTTATCATACGGGTTTGTTATATGACTTGGACGCAGATGTTCCTGAAGGATGTGTAATAATAAGGGAGCACACTCCTATCTCCAACCTTTTTACTTGTCTATGGTTCAATGAAGTGGACCGTTTTACTTCCAGAGATCAGATTAGCTTTTCCATTGTACGGGATAAGATCAGGTCAAAGACAAATTGGACCATCAACATGTTTTTGGATTGCGAAAGACGCAACTTTGTACTTCAGGTAATCATTTTATTTTGTTAATGGTAGCTTTTATACTGCTAAAATTCAAGAAATTAGATGCTCTTCTTATCTTCCTTTTGTCCCCATTTTTCCGGTAAAAAAAGATTTTTTCATAAAAGTTTCGAGAAATGTGGGGGTGATCTATGTTGATTTCAGCACAACCTTTCTAATACTTCTGTATGTTGTGCCAAAGTGATCACTGCATGGCTTGTGCTTTTATGCCAAATTATATCCTTTTTCCACTTTTAGCTTTGGTGATTGGATTAGTGCTCCTAATTTGAATAGTGTATGATGAACATTCTAAGCACTTCTGGATTTTTACAAGGATTAAGTTCCATATTTGTACGTGTGTGTGTGTGTAATTATATTGCCACTTTGTAATTGCATGCAGGGGTACCATAGAGATGTGCTGGAACATTGGGCTCCTCCTCCTCCGCCCGGTGCTATAGCTGTTCTCCATCCTCCCCCCGGTGCTATAGCTGTTCACCATCCTCCCCCGGGTACTATAGCTGTTCGCCATCCTCCACCATCTTTGATAGATTCACCGCCACATAAAACATCACCCAACATTTTATTAGACAGTATAGTTAGTATCCCAATCAAAAAGATCCCAGCAAAGCGTGGTAAAGACAAGAAACCCAATTCAAAGCGTCACCGGAAAGTCGCCCTTGGTAGTAAAGATATCAGTTAAAAATAAAAACTGTCTAGCCAATTTTTTTTCTTTCCTTCCCTGTTTCAAAATTATTAATTACAGGGTTGGGAATAGTGGAAGATGAGTATTGTTGTAGTTTTCCACGCTCACACACCATTTTTTTTGGGGGGGGGGGGGTTGTTTACCAAAATTTTCCATTTTTTATTGTATATATGAGTTCCCAATAATTTTCATGTGGGTTGCTACCATTCCTCACAGGTGGTAACCCATCTTCTTGTCATACCATCATAGTAGCAATACTGTATTGGAACTCATTGTTCAATTGTTAATGTCAGTGCTCTGCTATCAATGAAATGTTGTTGTTGAAATTACTGATATTTTGTTCATTTCCCCTGTTACTTTTATACAATCTTTCATCTTCTTGAAGTTCCTTGGGAATATTGTTAACACCGTTTTGAGGGCGTCCACACAGATTGGTTCAATAGTCGAATAAAGAATAAAGATTTAAGTGTGCATCTTTTTTAAAATTGTTGAACAATGACACGGTGTGAATCCATATATCTTGATTTCAAATCTAACTGCATGAAATTTGTGTTCAACTGATACACATGGTTTATGGGTGATTGTGTGGAGCCGAGGTTCGTGGTGGTAATTATTATGGGAACACTTTTTCCTTGCCCAAAAACTATAATTAAGACGAGAATGCAGCTAAAACTTCACTTGATATAAAACTCTATATATATATATATATATAACTATAGTTTAACAACATTCATATGACTTAAATATTTTATACTGTTATACTATTAGGCACCCCTCTGCCAGTAACCCCAGGCCCTGAGCTAGGTATGAGAAGCTCATATGGTGCAATTCCAGCACCACATCTATTTCTAAGGCTTGGATCAGAGTTCCTTCCTTCAATCTCCTTTTCTATCTTCTTAATCTCCATTGAAATTTATAGAATACCTCAATGATTATAGGGTCGCCTGACCACATCGCTAAGTCGTGTCTCTGTCCAATATATTCCTCATCGCGCGAGTGTGCTGAGATTATGTCAATAAGAGCCATAAACTTTGTTGCTTGGGACAAAGTTGGCAAGGATAGTAACAAGTACCCATGGGGATCTGCAACAAAATCTGCATACTCAGGATCATGATCTTTGGGTATTAATCTCTGCATCAATGGTGGCCGAGTTGGGACATAACCGCCGTAAGGGTACTACCCGAAATTTAGTGCAGCATGTTGTGCAGAAGTAAGCCATATGAGGGTGGTGAGAATGCTAGTAAGATCATCTGCATTAGAGAGTTTAGGCCACCATGTAGCTTGACAA
>CM042186.1:2839218-2851843 GCA_023539305.1 Ilex asprella | reverse complement strand
TACCGACGATCCTGGTAAAATTGGTTTAGCATCTTGATTTTTTTTTTAACAGAGTAATTGGGATGACGGTAGGAGTTAATGACTCAAGTGGAAGGTTCATTTGCAATGAAACACCATGGTCTCAATGTAGATGTAATTAGTAACAAAGGATCTTTTAATACAATGCAAATGTTGCTTTTGAAGTTTATTTCACGAACATCTGTTTTCGTTGATCACTGAAAAATTGTGAATGTAGATCTGAATAACTGGGGTTTAAGCATTTTCTTAATATTTTAAACTCACTACAGGTTGCACCTTATGGGATCATTGGGACAGATAAATATGAAGGTCTACATGGTGCTCCTGTTCTTCAAGATGTAAATGTTGAGGAACTCAATGAAGAGAGGACCGAGCATCACAACCATTCTTTAGGACTGGAAGGAAAGGTGACTCTGTCTCTGTCTCTGTCTCTGTCTCTCTCTCTCTTGCACGCGCACGCATGTCCATATAGACATTTAGGAACCACCCTTAGTTTAATCAGAAAATGCTGCTCTGTTAAAATATTTGAGAATTCTGTTGTATTGATTAGCTTCAGCAGGAGCCTGGTTTGTCAGAAAAGAGCCCAAGGCAGAATTACATGCCAGGTCAAAGGGGATATTTATCCGAAATTTGGGATAAATGTAGTGTTCTTCAATAAGGAGTTCTGCAAACATTGGGGTGATTAAATTTAAAGCATCCCCTACCTACGTGATTATGTACAGTAAGAAATTTGGTGCATTCCTCAGCATGAACTTTCCATGTGATTCAAGAATCTTTCACCGGGAGAATGAACATGCAATTTGTAAATCTCAGTTCAGTTATTGGGAAGTTGTTGGGGGAGAACATAATATTGCTAATATTAAGACAGCCACCTCAGCCCCATACTAGTATGAGATTCTAGTTATTCTTTTCTTATTCTATGTCATCTAGGTAAGCTATTACAGCATGGTGCAATACTTGATAGAGTGCTTTTATTTAAACATGGTTCAATACTGGGTAATATTTGTTGAATGCTTGTCTCCACTTCTCTAGGTATAGTATGAACTGAATAGTATCTGTATACGCAGGATTTGTTGGATTTTAGTGGTACAGGGGAAGATTCCCAAAAGAATTTCTTGGACTCTGGTTCCTTTTCTTTTCCTCGAGCTGCTATTGGGTTTTTCACGAATGTTGCTGCAAGTTTATTTGGCACGCGGGGATCCAAATCACTTTCAGTTGCACCTAATCACGTGCCCGAAGATAGGGCAAGATCTGGGATCCCCAATGAGGAGGAGGTATTGGAGTTTTGCAATTTGTGCACTGAGGAGCAACCATTACTAGAAATTGACTTGAAGAACTTCGGAGAGACAAACTTAGTGCAGAAAGTCAAAGAAACTCAGGAGGATAAAAATGAGAAGTTCTTATCAGGTAGCCAGTGCCCAGACAAATTTAAGCACTTTGATATGGTTAGTGGTTGCTCAGACCACCACTTTGTCGATGGTGCTGGCAAGAGCTTAATGTCATCTCAGGTTAGAAGCATGCTCAGTTATCTTCTTCTTTTTTTCCATCAACAGTACATATCATATTAATATTTTTTGCTTGTTTCAATTTCTTTATAGGTCAATAGAGGTTGGCTGAAGAAGGTTCAGCAAGAGTGGACTATTTTGGAGAAAGATATTCCTGGTAAGGGTTCTTGTTTTAATCTGTTCTCTGCGTGCAATATTTAGCATTGCGAAATTTGACTAATTAAAAACTTCCAGGGAACATGAGGGAGGATTGGTTGTTTGATAAGTGCATTGAATTAGAAGAATCAAAAATCTTCCCTGTCACTGTTCGGATTGAGTTTGAAGTAATTAAATATTCCATTAGCCATCTTGAATTGGTGTGCACTTGGCACCATTTTAGAACCCCCTCCCCAACAGAAACAAAGCTATCAGGAAAAATGTAAAGTAAAAAAAGTGCGTAGAAAAGTGTCATATGGGAATGTGTTCTACCTAGTGTGATAAATTGCGTTCATCAAGCCTCCTTTAAGAGAACATCCTATTGTACTCCTCTAAAAAAAATTCTTCTTCTTCTACTTCTTTCCTAGGATTTTAGATTGGTTTTGGAGCCTTGCACATGTGCACTTCTAATTCATCATCATGTTGTACCTAATAGGATTCCGAAAGTGGCCAGAGAGCATTTTTTTGTTGTGAAGAATTGTGGTACATTAGTTTTCAAACATGAAAATCTAGGTGATTAACGACTTCCTCCTAGTTTTTCTGCCAAGTAAACAAAAAAAAGGTTTAAGAGTAGACCAACCTTTTATGACAATAAATACCACATCACTTGCACAAAACTTCACTCTAGTTTGTAAGAAATAGGAATAGTGATGTCCACACGAGTATACCACTAGCTATACCTTTCTTTGCCATTTCTAATAATAAATATATATTTGGAGCAAGGGAGAGTAGAAAAATAATGTGTAACAGAAGTTGGAAATTGTGAAAGAGTGGTGACTGATAGATGGCAAAGAAAGAGGGAAATTGAATTTAAAAGAAAAAAAATGAAAAGCAGAAATGAACTTGAATTTGCTGTGGTTGGTAAATTGTAGTAAATGTCCATATAAATCATAGATCAGTAAAAAGTTCTTATGTGGTTCATTAATGATTGATTGGTTGGAACTATTAATAAACAGAGTGGTGTGGAAGTGTTGAAGAGTTTGAAATTAAAGATCCATTCAAGGCAAACATTGCAAATTGCAATGCTATCTCTCATCTTTTATAGTGGTTTTGTTGATTGATGGCCGCTGATATTTTCTCTGGATGTAAGAAAAGATAAAAAAAAATAAAACCGTAGTGAAAATGAATGTAAACAATTTAGCCAGTTATCAGCTGCCTTAGGCGCAGGAGTGAGTCTAATTTTCCAATCTGAAGCGACCACTATAAGTGCCCTCCCTTATTCAATTTTGTTTTTCTGGGAGATGCCATGTTCAGTTATGTTAAGAGTATTCGGGTAGAATGTGTAAATCGTTAATAGTATTAGGGTAGTATGTGTAATTCTTAGTATTGTAAGTTAACTATAAATACAATGATATATGTGAACTAGGTCAAGCTTTTGACCTGTGTTGTTCCTCTTCAATATACTATGTTAATCTTCCACACTTAACAAGTTACATTTATGAATTGATATAACCTGTTAAAATTGTTAGGGGCAATTCTTCTGCAGAATCTTACAGGCATACTTTCTTACCAATTTATTATATGAGAACCTTTTTTTACAACCTGAACAGACACAATCTATGTCCGTGTCTATGAGGAACGAATGGATTTGATACGAGCAGCCATCATCGGGTCACCTGGAACTCCATATCATGATGGGCTTTTCTTCTTTGACATTTTTCTTCCTCCAGAGTATCCTTGCGAACCACCTGTAAGTAGTTTTGTATTGCTTTCTAATGCTTATTAACAAGATGCTTGATCAAGTAAATGAAGGTTTGACAACTATATGCACGATAACAAAAATTAGTGTTGTCCTTTGCAAACCCCTTTTTATCACATGTATGTATGTATGTACAGCTTTTCACTTGGCCTTATTTGAAGGAGCATTCATCTTGTAAAAAAAAATTTACAGTCCTTGTAATTTTTTTCTAGTATACCTACACGCACTTACCCTTACATTTATTCATGAGACTCTGTATTATCTCTGAATAAAAGCTGATGCAGTTTGTTTGGGCATGCAGATGGTGTACTACAACTCTGGTGGGCTTCGTGTCAACCCTAATTTGTATGAGTCTGGAAAGGTCTGTCTGAGTCTACTCAATACATGGACAGGCACTGGCAGTGAAGTGTGGAATCCAGGAAGCTCCACTATTCTTCAAGTTCTCCTCTCGCTCCAAGCCCTTGTACTGAATGAAAAGCCTTATTTTAATGAGGCTGGATATGATAACCAGATGGGAAGAGCTGAAGGGGAGAAAAACTCAGAAAGCTACAACGAAAATGCGTTCCTTGTTAGCTGCAAGTCCATGTTATACCTATTGCGCAAGCCACCCGAGGTACAATAGTTCCATCTTGAATCAAACTTACCTTATTGCAGTGTTTGGTGGTAACTTCCACAACTTGATCTCGAACTTTATTAAAAATATTTTTTATAGAATTGGAAAGCAATTAAATATCCGGTAAAATGAATTTATAGTCTTTGAGAAGTTTGTTTATAGTGGGTCTAGTTCTCCTTTCAATTGGAAATTCGGAATCATGTCTATAAATATTGTAGTTGAATTTGCTTGACTCAATCTATGGGATACTCAGAATGCAGATACTTAATAGTGTATGGTTATTGAGAAAAATGAATTATGTAGTTATAATTAATGAATACTGCTGAAGTATGGAAAGTTGAATGCTTTGAACATTAAAGTTGGTTGGTTTGCACTTGTGCAGCATTTTGAGGCACTGGTGATGGAGCACTTTCGCCATCGTGGCAGATATATTCTATTGGCTTGCAAGACATATATGGAAGGAGTTCCAGTAGGTTGTGCTTTTGGAGATACCAAAAAGGAACAAGAAAATTCAAAGGGAAGTTCCACTGGTTTTAAGATCATGCTTGGCAAGCTCTTCCCCAAACTTGTAGAAGCATTTTCTGATAAGGGTATTGATTGCAGCCAATTCGCTAAACCAGAAAATGAATGTGAAGCGATGAAGCTGAGTACCCATATGCCTGTGTGAAAAAAGAAAGTATCGTCATCTGTATAATATCAACGCGTGCTTGGTGAAAGATTGGGTTTTAATGTTTTTTGTGTTATGTCTGTTCAGTCTATGCCCTACCTACAAAGAAAGGAGAACTTTATAGCGTATTGCTGTGTGCTATGTCAAAAGACAGTATTGTCATGTACGTATACTGTCATCGTATGCTCATGTTTTCTGTGAGACGCTTGTCCAGTGATGGTATGCCTTTAAGTAAAAAGAAGGGAAACAAAAACTTTACAGCATATAGCTGTGTTGTATCATGGAATGTAAAAAGTTTTGGAATAAAGAACATCTATTGGGATTGTGTGTATATATTTCCTCCTTGTGTCAATTGAATGCCTCCTGTTTTAACAGAAGTATACTGTTTTGAGAGAGATTGCATAGGTCTACGGGCAGCTCATGGTGGTGCTACATCCATACTAAACCAATGTTACACAAGCAAACTCCACTTTTTGCTAATCAACAAATTTTGTTTCAGATGACAGTTTTAGAACATTTCTGAAGAGGTTGTACCTCGTTTTCTCCATCGCGGAGAAGTATATTGCTGTTACGACAAGTTACATGTTAATAAATTTAGTCGTTGTGGTTGAATTTTTGACCATATTCTCCCTATCTTCTTTCTCTGAGGTCAAATGTCTTGTCGTAGAGGAAAATTACTCAATCATATATTCCAATGGAGCAAAAGGAAACTAATATAAATAGAACGAAATTGTATTAATTGTTTTAAAACATGAATATCTTTTAAATAATTAGATTTAAATCCTTTTTGGTGTATTTTGTAGATTATGTACTATAAATTACTGAAGAAATTGCTTATATCTAATGAATATTGCTCAAACTCAGGACAAGTTTTTTATTTTTTGATACAAATCTATTGGTGTTGTAACAAGTCCAGTGAGGCATTGTGTCTCCTTAATATTTTGAGGTAGGTGCACGTCCATTAGAGTTTGAATCTTTTCTGGGTTTGCCTCAATTCTCCTTTGAGAAACTATGAATCCCAGAAATTTTTCAGAGAATACCCCAAAAGCACATTTCACGGGGTTCAATTTCATCTTGTAGTTCCTTAGGATTTCTTGTAACTTGCTCACATGGTCCTCAGTAGCTGTGCTTTTTATCAACATGTCATCAACATATACTTCCATGTTTTTCCCAACGAGGTCCTTGAAGATGTGATTAGCCAAACGTTGATAAGTGGCACCAACTTTTTTTAAGCTAAAGGGCATGACCTAGTAACAATATAGTCCTTGTTTCATGACGAATGAAATCTTCTCTTGGTCATTTAGGTGCATGCGGTTCTGATTATACCCTAAGAATGCATCCATAAAGCTCAGAAGCTTACAACATGTTGCATCCACCAAGAGATCTATCATTGGAAGTGGAAAATAGTCCCTCGGCACGCCTTATTCAAGTCCGTGAAATCTATGCAAAATCTCCATTTTCCATTATGTTTCTTTTCGAGCACAACATTGGCTATTCACTCCGGATGGTGGACTTGCTGAACGGACTTGGCTTGTAGAAGTTTTAGCACTTCCTCAACAATTGCTTTGGCCCTTTTGGGAGCGAAAGCTCTCCTCTTCTGCTTTACTGGCTTAAATGAAGGATCTACGTTGATTTTGTGGACTATCACCTACGAATTTATATCTGTCGCGTTCTCATGACTCTAGGGAAAGACATTTGTATTTTCTTGTAGGATCTTCTCTATTTCATTTTTAATATGAGGGGAAATGTTGGAACCCACATATGTAATCTGGTCAGACTTCCTTCCTAAGGTGACTGAGACTAGCTGTTTGTAGGGGCGTGCTCTCTTTGGATCTTTCGGATCTCTAGGATCCAAGCTATCCACCTGACAGGTTTTAGAAAGCTGAGAGGAAGTTGCTAATGCAACGTAGCATTCCCTTGCTACTTCCTGATCTCCCTGAACCTCCCCAATACCTTGACTTGTTGGGAATCGTAAAAGAAGGTAATAAGTTGATGGTACTACTTTTAGGGCATTAAGGGTTGGCAGCGAGAATGTGATACCTTGACTTGTTGGCCCCAGTATCATGTTATAAGTTGAAGGGCAGTCAGTCCATTACTACAAAATACCATGTGCGTCTACTGGCAGGGAGATTCCCCTAGAGTAACGGGAATTAAAATTACCCTCACTAGATAGACCCTTTCTCCGGAGAAACCAACAAAATGGACCTTGAGAGGGCAAAGCTTTGACTTCTCTATGCCTTATTGATTGAAAGTATGAAAGATCAGAGTTGCCACTGTCTACTAGAACTTTTCGAACGGTATGATTAGAAGTAACCACAGAGATCACTAGAGAATCATCATGAGGAGTGCGAATTCCCTTGAGAACTTCATTTGTGAATGTGATGGGAGGGATTCTACAGAGCACCTTTCCCGGTTGAACAAAGTTGATTTCTTCCTCCTCTACCCGAGCTTTCTTGGCATAAGTTTTCCTTACTGAGTTGTTTTCGCCCCCTAAAATAAATCCTCCAAAGATCACTTTAATTTTCCCTATTGGTTGCTAATGCTCACGAAGCACTGAAAGGGCTCTTTCTTCTCGGGGGTTCCTTTCTACGAATCTTCCTAAATAGTTCCTCTAGATCAAGTCCTTAATCTGATCTCGAAGGGTGAAAACGATAATACTTGTTTCTATCTCATTTTTTTGGAGGTGTTCTAAACTTTTTGGGACACTTCAGAAGGTTGTTATTTTGCACTTGAAAAAGAACTTGTTCAACTGACGCATTTAGGAGAATGTATATACCTGAGCTTTTGTTGTGGATAAATGGGGGCCTAACTGTCCCTAACTGGGATGCGACCAACTTTCTCCTTCTTCGAAGTGTTCATTTTGTCTGACTTTTCTTAGCTCTAGTTCTTCTTCTTAGACGTAGAGCTTTCCACCCTTTTTTTTGCATTAATTGCAACATTCGCGTTCAAATGGCCCTGAGCTCTAGAAAAGAGCCTAGCCATAGTTTTTGGGGAATGTTTTTGCATAGAAAAATAGCACCTAGAGGACCTAAGTCCACTTATGAAGGCTGTCAATGCCAGCTTGTCATCGACATCACTTATCTAAAAAGATTCTTCTGTAAACCTTACTACATACTGTCTGAGAGTCTCTTCTTTCGTCTACTTGATATTAAGGAGAGAAATGACATGTTTCTTGGGAGTCCTTCTTTCATTGAAATGGAAAAGGAAAGATTTGCTGAGCTCAAGGAAAAATCTAATAGACCCAGTAAAGAGCCTATTAAACCAGAGACGAGTTTTTCCCTTCAATGTGGTAGGGAGCACTCTGCACATAATGGCATTGGAGATGTTGTGCAGTAATATGAGGGATTTGTAGGTTTTCAAATGATCCAAAGGATATTTCTTGCCATTGAAAGTTTTGATGGGGGCATCTTAAAAATATTCTCGAAAAAATTCCCTATAGTTTTTGGGGAATGTTTTTGCATAGAAAAATAGAACCTAGAGGACCTAAGTCCACTTATGAAGGTTGTCAATGCCATCTTGTCGTCGACAATACTTATTTGAAGGGATTCTTCCATAAACCTTACTATATACTGTCTGAGAGTCTCTTCTTTTGTCTACTTGATATTGAGGAGAGAAGTGACATGTTTCTTGGGAGTTCTTCCTTCATTGAAATTGAAAAGGAAAGATTTGTTGAGCTCAAGGAAAAATCCAATAAACACAGCAGGGAGCCTATTGAACAAGAGACGAGTTGTTCCCTTCAATGTGGTAGGGAGCACTTTGCACATAATGACATCAGAGATGTTGTGCAGTAATATGAGGGATTTGTAGGTTTTCAAATGATCCAAAGGATCTTTCTTGCCATTGAAAGTTTTGATGGGGTCATCTTAAACTTGGCTGGGAAAAAGTAGTTGGTGACATCCTAAGAGAAGGGTGACTCGAGCCTCTAAACCAACGTTTCCACTATTTCTGGAGCTTAATCAATCACGGTGTTCAATGCATCTCCAATTTGATCATTCACCTCCTTGAATTTTTGGTTCAAAGAAACGTATTCTTCTTGATGTTGTAGAGACTCGTTCTAGCTACGTTCATCCACCGAGTTTGGTTCATGGTCGGGATAAACTTCTTCAGAGCGAAGATCCTAATCTGCTTGTTGAATTTGAGGACCAACGAGGTCTTGCAAAAGTTGTTGGATTTGCTAGGTTTGTTGAGTCATGCCCCCAATGGCTTGATTTATCTGATCCACATTCCTTTCGAGCTTGAGAATCCATTGGGTTTCTTGGCGCCTATTGAGACGAGCAGGGTTTGGGTCCAGGATTTCAACCCCACATTTCCTTAAGTAGGTTGTTCTCTAGTAGGATTATCTTGATTGACGTTCATGACTCTAATTGACACCATCCATCGGTATATAGCGAGAATGAAAAACAACTTTGGTTGTCAAGCTGTTTTCCACAAACGACACTAAACTATTGGAATAAAAAAATATGTTCAACTGTTCTAAAAGTTGTTTATAGTTGATCTGGGTCAGGCTACACCTTTTCCCAAGCTCTGAGTGAGCTTTCTGGCAGTTGTGGTACCTAAAAAGAAATTTGTAGACTGGAGAGTGCTCAGGGGGTCGATCCTATGAGATCTCAAATTTTTAGAAGTAGTTTAAACATAATTATGTGGATAAAATTCTTTTAAGGGGAAGAGAATGTAAAACCCAGAAAAATTTGAGCTTTTTCCGAAAAAGGGCAATATGGTAATTTACCACTATAATGAGGATTTAAAATAAGTATTTCTCTAGAGCTCAGATGACACAACGGATTTTACCGTTGAATTCGTCTCCCAAAACTGAGTCACCCAAATAATTTTTTTCGAATTCCGAGATAATCAAATTTTGCACGTATTTCGAGGTGATTAGGTGGCGGTTTACCTCACAAAGGTCCCCACAATAAAAATTTAATAGAATTTCCTTATAATTGAATTAAAGTTCAAATAAAATTAATTTGAACTTAAACCGAGATGAATTTAATTATTTTGAGAGGAAAACAGATCCTTTAGAAAGATCTAGAAGGTTTTAGAAGATTTTAGAATATTCCTAGGATATTCCACATTTTATAATATTCATCTAGAATATTCTTATGAGTCTTAAAGGCCTATAAATAGGAGACTTGGTTATAGAATTAGGAGAAAAACACATTGGTAACCTCCTAGAGAGAAGGCAAGAGAAATTTGGAAAAAGAGAAAAAAAGCTAAGTTATCAAATCCAAACAATGATTTTGAGGTACAGGGGTGGTATGCAATATGCTCTTCTTAAATCTCTTTGCAAAGAGTATTTTTTTGATTATCCTATGATTTGAATTTCAACTTGTGCTATTGTTATTTTGAAATCTCGATTGAATATCGTTGAATATCTTTGTCTCATTAATCGTGTTATGCGGATATTGAGACAAGATCGTGGCGGCCAATAGCCGATGTATCGCCAGCCGGGAGACCCGTGTATTCGGGTTGAGGTGAAATAATTGGTGAGGTTTCAAATCTGTGTTAAGATTTTGTATGATATGTGATATACAAATTTAATATTGGTATCTGTTAATTGAGATACTTTGTGATACTCGATTATTGAAATTGAGCATATTTATTTCCCGTCATATTGTATACTTCCTCGTTTTATTTAATATTTTCAGGCTGATTTTAGAGAAAAGATTGAAACGAGATAATCAATATATTAAAGACGAGGAGATATCGATGTAATTGATGTTTTAATTATATTGAGAGATTTATGTATATTGACGGATTCATTTGTATTGGGAGATGATTTTGATAAATAAAAATTTATTGGGACAGTTAGCGCTCTGCCATTTTATTTGAGTGTTTTTATATTAATTAAAGTCTCCGAAAAAAATAGAAAAATTGGGATGTTACGGACCCTCTAATGCTCAAGTCAGTATCTAGGAAATTAAAGTGCAATAATTGAACTAGACTTAGTTTGTTTGCCTAGATCTTACCCTGGATGTCCCTTTTTATAGTATTTTGGTAAGTGTTCCCACGAGAGTTCCTAGTAGTTTTATTTTGTTTGATCACCTTTCGATTGAGGAATCTCGACTTCTATGGATTTTATCCCTTGTTGGGATAACCATCCAAAGTCATAGCTGCGCTAGTACTTTGTTTAATCCCGCGGATAAGGCTTGTTGAGGGTGAGATCTTATTTTGATCCCTTGTCTGCCCTATCTTATTCGCAGCATTAAAATGAGTCCTTCTTTTTGAACAAGTCTTTGGTAGATAAAGTTTCTCTTTTTAAAATTAGGGATAAGCTTTATCATCTTTCTAGTTTCTTCATCTCACCAGGTTGGGGAAAGTTGATTACTTGCGCTCAATATTTCTCCAACTTTCATTTCTTACTAACAGGTCAGCCAACGGTTGTATTTCTAAAGGCAATGTCAACTAAGATTTTTCCCTTAGTTGAGATTAAATTTTATCTCATCAAGTAGGGGAATGGCAGTTGACCGAAGTGAGGGCGAGGGTGTAGTCTCTATTCTCGTACCCGCTTAAAAAAATTTTGTTCATCCTCGGTCCACTCCTATTAACGGGTATAGTTTTCATTCTCATCCTAGTCCATGGGTAAATTTGTAATCTTTGCCCTCACCCCCACCCCGTCCCTGCCTTCACCCCCGCACAAGCTCAAGCCCAACATAATCTAACATTGTAAATAATAAAAAAAATTGCATTTCACCAACTAAAAATTACAACATAAGTATTCTCATCAATAATGACTAGCATTTGGTATAGTGAATAGGCAAAAAGTCTATCTAACAATTTTCAAAGAATAAAAATCATATTCAAGTAAAATAAACTCAAAAATCAGCAAAAATCATATCTAACACTATAATCAGAATTCAACAAAAACCATATTCAAGTAGCATAAAATTAAAAAATTCAGAATATTGCATCTCTAACACAAAAAAAATCAGATGTAGGACATGAAAATTGCATATTTAACACAAAAAAAATCAGATGTACAACATCTAAAAATCTCGTATCTAACATACTATTGAATCAGTAACACCTCAAGTTTCTACTATTCACCAGAAAATTGAAAATTTTTTGATTTAATATATCATCTTGAAATTTTCAGATACATAAGACGACAACTAAAATTACTTTGTGTTTTGTTCCAAATTTCAGAATAGAAGCGAACAATTTATTCAGAAGAATTTGGATTAACTCTTTGGAGTAAAATGCCACCATAACCAATGTCAAAGACATATCTTTGGATTATTTTGAAAGAATTAACTATGAGAATACCAAAAGAAGACAAAGTCTTGACATACTTCTTCACTTGAACTATGGAAGTAAGAAGTGATGACAATGGTGTTTTATTCCGTGGAAGTATGACTATGGTGAATACCTATTTGCACTTGAATCATCCTGAATTTTCACAAAATTAAAATTAATCCCCCATAATTTTTAAAGAAAGTATAAAACAAAAAAGACTCTCTAAAGTCAAGACTTCATCTCAAAATCTGAATATTTTTTTAGCAATAATTTTTTTTATTAAAGTGGCAATTGGGAATAATAGTAAATGTAAATGTTCTGAATTTAAATATTGACAAACTCTTAGTGTCATTCAATAGATAATTTATTTTTTATGAATACATTAGTTCTGTGCATGGATGACCTATTTTTAATCGGATCAACGAGACACAAGCTGTCTCGGACACCTAGGAATCCCCTAGGGCCAAGTAAAGATTTTTCTTTCATGAATATTGTAGTCTTAACGTGAATGATTTATTTTTAACTCGTGAAATCCAAGTTAATCTGGACACCTACTGGATTGAGGAGGAGGAGATTAGTCGTGCTTTGAGTAAATTGGTCCAAAAACTTTTGAATTTTGACAAAAAATATATATGTGTAGTAATATATATATATATATATATATATATATTATAATATATAATATAAAATAGAGC
>CM042186.1:2820546-2834218 GCA_023539305.1 Ilex asprella | reverse complement strand
GAGAGAGAGAGAGAGAAATTAGACATATACATACAGACACGCTATACGATTTTCCATTTCTCAGATCGAGCTGGAGCGATGGGGACTCTTTCTTCTCCATCTCCATTGCAAAGCTCTAGATTTTCCGTATTCCCTACAAACCTTCCACAAATCCCCACATTTCTATATAATCCTTTCCTCATCTTCCTCATCTTCACCCTCACCACCACCCCCACGACCTCAACTAATTCTCAGTTCCCCCAAATCCCATACTCGCCACACTGCAACGACGTCGTTGCAGAGTCACCCCCAACCAATACCCAGCTCAGCACCCCCAACTTTCTTAAATTACTCAACGCCTATTTCACCGGCGGCGAAAAAATTCTAAGTCAAAATCACCGACACTTGAGAAAATTCGATCCGAATTCTGTTTCTTTACAGACCAAAAATGTTTACCAAACTCAAAACGCTACCGTTTTCAAGCTTGATGGGATTTTGAACTTCTGGGGTTCAAGAATCTTCCGTCGGAATTTACGGCTTGTTCATTACCGGCCGCCGAAAATTCCGGTCAAGAACCACGAATCAGTGTTTCGGCTAAGTGGGTTTTGGGATTCAAGCTCTGGGAAGCTGTGTATGGTAGGTTCAGGTTTGGGGTATTTACGTTTTGTTAATGTTGTTTTAAAGCTTAATTATCTTAATTCTTCGAGTATTTTTACTAGTTTGGTTAATGGTACATTGGGAAGCTTGGATACGGTTGGTGGTTCTACTTATTTTGAGCCTATTTCAATATTGGGTGTGAGCTCAATGAGTTATGAATATACATTGATTGATAAGGAAATTGAGAATAATGGGTTTAGGGTCTATGATAAGATTGAAAATGTGAGCCTTGGTTTGGAGTTGAATCGTAGTGTTTGTTTTGTAATTGACTCAGCTCATTGGTTTGAAATGGAAAATTTGGATGATTGTGGGAGAGTTAATTGCAATCCTATTAGTGGGGGTGGGGGGAGTAAGGATCCATTTCATTTTATGTCCTTCCACGAGATTGAGTGTTTGGAGGACGGGAAAGTGCGGTATTTGATAATGTTTTGGAATCTGAGTCGTAATGCGATTCCAGTAGGTTTTGATCCCTACATATCGTTAGTTGGCGAGGGGGCGTGGGATTGGAGGAAGAAGAGTTTTAACATGGTTGCTTGCCGGATATTGAATATTACGGATTCACTGGATAAGGGGTCAGTTGGGGATTGCTCGATTAGGTTGAGCTTGCATATACCTTCAACTTTGTCGTTGAGAAACAGGAGTTTTGTTGTTGGGCAAATGTGGAGTACTAGAAGCTTGAATGATTCTAGTTATTTTGGTATAGTTGCATTTCGAAGCCCGGAAAACAGATATGTGAGACTGAAGGGTCTGAATTATGAGTATACTGAGAATGACAACGTTGGAAAACAGTGTGCGAAAAAGATGACGTTAAAAGGAAAGGGAGGGAGATACCCTGATGTGTACTCATCTGACATGAGATTTGATATGAGAGTGAGAAATAGAAAAGGGATAATAGGAACGGGGTACTCATCTCTGCTATATGTGGGTGATAAATTGTATGAGCACTTCGACAGGCTTGCATGGGCACCTGAGCACTTTGACAGACTTGAGCCTGCAGTTCAATTGAATCACAGCCGCAGCAGTGTGCTGAATATCAGCAGTGTGATAAGCTTTAGATCTGTACATGACTTCAAGCTAGGTGATAAATTTCCTCAAACCAGGTCAGTAGAAATTTCTGCTGAAGGGATATATGATCCCAAGACTGGACTCCTTTGCATGATTGGTTGTATGCATCTTGGATCACATAAAGAGAAACTATTGAAAAATGTTTCAGTGGACTGTGAAATTGTTGTCAATGTCCAGTACCCCCAATTGGATTTAAAGGCTGGGACCAATGCGAAGGGAACCATTGAAAGCACACGCAATAAGTCAGATCGTCTATACTTTGAGCGTCTTGAGTTCCATTCATATTCCATTTATACAAGCCAAGCCAAAGAATCCATATGGAGAATGGATCTGGAGATCACCATGGTCCTAATTTCAAACACTCTTGCCTGTATCTTTGTGGGTCTGCAGCTATTTTACGTGAAAAAGCACCCAGATGTGCTTCCTTTCATTTCTGTGATGATGATTATTGTTCTCACTCTGGCGCACATGATCCCGCTATTGTTGAACTTTGAAGCCCTATTCTTGGCAAACCGTAATAGGCAGAATGTTTTCCTTGGGAGTGATGGATGGCTCGAAGTAAATGAGGTGTTAGTGAGGGTAATAACTATGATAGCTTTCCTGATGCAGTTCCGTCTTCTCCAACTGACATGGTCTGCTAGAGTAGGTGGTGAAAGCCAGAGAAACCTCCGGGTTGCTGATAAAAAGGTTTTTTATTTGTCTTTACCTTTGTACATAGGCGGTGGTCTGATTGCATTGTTTGCTCTTCTGTGGAAAAAGTCGCACCAGAGTCCATTTCTGCGACCACGCCGTTTGCGTTACCAGCAGCAATCTTTCTGGGGCGACCTAAAATCTTATGCTGGTTTGGTCCTGGATGGTTTTCTGCTCCCTCAGATACTGTTCAACTTATTCTGCGACTCCAGAGAGAGGGCTCTTGCGCCTGCCTTTTATATGGGAACCACTCTTGTTCGCTTGCTGCCACATGTATATGATCTTTACAGGGCTCGTAGTTCTTCATGGTTCTTCGATAACATCTTTGCGAACCCGAGAATGGACTATTATTCAACTACCTGGGATATCATTATTTCTTGTAGTGGTTTGGTTTTTGTTTGCCTCGTTTACTTGCAGCAACGTTTTGGTGGTCGTTGTTTTCTTCCCAAAAAGTATAGAGAGAATTCTATTTATGAAAAGGTGCCTGTGGTTGGCACTGAGTGAATTATCAGGAGAAGTCTTTGGCTAATTTTCTAGTCTTTTACTACTAGAACGCCGGGGACAGACTACTGCAAACTCATCTTCGGCACAGAAAGAGAACTTCTACGTTTACAAAGGTAACCACATATAGATTCCATTCATTCTGTGATTTCAAAGAGTGTTCTAGGGATAAGGTCTGATTTTGACCTGTTATTCTTTTGATATCTGTACCTAGCTGCTTTTCGATTATTATCCACAGAAGTTATTAACACTAGTCTAAATGCTGAAATACCGTTTCTTTTACGTGCTTCTTTACCTGCTTACACTTTTCAATTCCTGGATGGATTGTGGTTAAATACTTAAATTCTGCAGTTTAATAGATATGCAAGTTACTTGGACTTTGAGAGGAGATTGTCATGGCTGTAGATTGTTGTAATCCGCATCCATCACCACGGACACTATGCAATCTTCTTGATTTAGCAGATTTCTGGTTTCTTGTAGTGTTAATTTAACAGAGTCCAACATGTTGAGCAAAGTGGAGTATATTACCAAGGAGCCAAGTTTCGAAATAGCAGAAAAATCTTACTTGGTTCTATATGGTCAAATTTCAAACCTTTGAAATAGTCTGCAACTGTTTTTTTTTTTTTTTTTTTTTTTGTTCCATTTTCATGTTTTAGAAGTTCAAGTTCAGTTTGTTTGCATAGATTTTTTTCTATTCAATTTTCAACTTTTTCTTTTTGATCATGTATACACCTTACTGCTACACAGAAGATGGCTGTAGCATGAAGATCACTAGAATAAAAAGGATGGGAGCTGAGGAGTTCATTCATGATTCAAGTTGCCATCTTGCCAATGTTTACAAATGCATTTCGATACTTCGATGGATAGCCAGTGGAATATAGCATCTTGCCAATCTTTTTTTTTTTAAGTTCAACGAGCAGAGGTGTTTGGGTTAATTTACGTGTATCTCGATTAATTCCCTTCTCAATCCGATAAAAATAGATCTACGTCGGGATTAGTATATTCATTAAAGATAATTCTCTCATGGTCACCCAAGGGGTTGCAAAGATTTAAATTCAAAGATGTTTGAGTGTATAATTTTTTTTTTTTTTTTTTTTGAACTGGGTATTTGCCTTCTTTGTAGGAGATTTCAATATCCATTCTTAGTATAGATCATCTGTGGTGAATTTGGCACGAAAAGTTAAAAAAAGATAGTACAAGATATTTGCTTTTTTCATTGAATCCATCCATCAGTCGAAATGAACCTCACACAGCCTTTTTGGTTAGTGATCCATCTCTCAAGGTGATGTTTCACTAAAAATATTTTTGAGTAAATTATACATATAACCATCAAATTATAATTCTTATGTTAATTAAGTTTTTCAATTTTTTTTTTGTTAATTAAACACTAGAATTCTTTAATTGTGTCAATTGAGTTCTTCTATCTGTTTCCGTTAAATTTTCTAATAGAAAATGATAAAATATGACACTCACGTGACACAAATAGTTAAAATAAACTATGCATGTGACTCTTAAACTATATTTCTTGTGTCAATTAAGTTTTTAAATTTTTTTTGTGTTAATTGAATTTCTAAATTCTCTAATTGTGTTAATTGAATCATGTTGTCTTTTTGTGTTATATAATCACGTAAGTGACACATTCTGACGGAGGCAGAAGAGCCCAATTGATTAGAGAGTTCAAAGACTTAATTGAAACAAAAATCACAATTTGAGAATTATATATGTAATTTACTCTATATTCTTGATATTATTTCGGCTCATATTCCCCAAAAAGTGATTCCCACTCTAATAGTTTCAATTGAATTAAATACGTCCATTAAGATACGGAGCATCAATAATAAGGGAAATCACAATAATATTTTCCAGTGGTAATGTCGAAAATCACCAAACTACATGGCAATGCTGCAAGCCCCTGGAATTCTTGCTGTACCATTTCACATCAAAATGCCAATATACTTTAGCCAAAATAAGGGAACATGTTTTCCCAAGGAACAAAAAGTTTAACTAATTCCAATGTTCACATCTCATGCTGCAATTGAAGGCCATACCATAATTCAAGGTTGCAGTGGCGATACAACATAGAAGAAAATGTTGAACATGACGAGATATTCAAGTCATATCGCGACGATAACTCGATGACTTGAAATTGACTCGGATTCAACTCAGACAACTCAGCAGAGTCGCGAAACTCGAGATTTATATGTACCGTGTAACGGTATCATTTACAACGCAAAAAACTCGTAACGGTATCATTTACAACGCAAAAAACTCGTATCGGTATCGGCCAATATTTTAAACAATGGGCCATACACTTAACATGACGGCATTTTGGTGCCTCCTCAATGAATGCAAACAAATAGAACTAGAAATGTATGTGGGTCATGCAAAGGGCAGCCAAGAACCAAATAGCAATCCGAATCAAAAAGATCGACAAAAACGCAACCACTACTCATTAGGCCAGTGCAGATGCTGCATCTAATAAGGAAACTATGTACACATCGCCAATAAACAATGGGGATGATGAACAAAAATAAAGGAAAAAATTTCTTACCTAACTGCTTAATGACACAGCTGCAAGATAAGTTTAAACTAGAATGGAGTTCAGTTCTCCCCTCTTGGTCACAGCATCATACAAGAAACAACTTCGTCCGTTCGTGGAACATCAAAACACAGTAAGCCAGTCCATCTAACCACATATTCTACATTGGCATCTTCACAGAACCTGAAAATTTGATGCAAACTTTTAACAAAGGGTACAATATATACAAGAATCATCGAGTCTTGAAGTGAATCATATTGAAAAGAATGTTCTGGTATATATGTACACTAGGGATAACTTGTGCCTGAAGGCACAGTGGAATGTGAATGATTTTGATTGGGATGTTGATAGACATTAGATGAGTTTATTGGAGACCGTTGAATGAACTTATTAAAACTTGTCCTAATTTATATTATAGATACACCTTCACTCAATAGTACATTCCTTAGACAAGATTGCATCAGAAGTCATGCATATCCCCAGTCACGACGACGACGCAACCAGAACCTAACCCATTAATTTTTCAAAATTTTGGCTCTTGTACTAGCAACTCAGAGGAGTATTAATCAGGAGTCAAGTTCTTGGGACCCATTCAAAAGCTAAAATCAAATCTATGACCCAGTTGAGGGTTAGGCTGCCTATAGCAACATCAACAACTCAATCGTCGACTCTTACAAGATATGTGGAGATGGCTCAGGCAATTGATGACGCAGGAGAATTCTTAGCAAAGGGATCTGATTTGGGCACAACCAAAGCAATGGGGTCAGATAAGAACTAGGGTTACCAACGAGGGTAAAGGGTTAGAGCCCAGGTGTCACTGGCCGGGGCTTAATCGGAGTGGTAGATGCCGAGGAGGCAGGGGTGAGGGTTGCGGGTTAAGATGAGAGACAATAAGACAGAGGAAGGTTGAAAAGCAGGAAGACAACTGGTTAGTTATAGGGTTGCCAACAGATCGGATTGAGATTGGATTTCTATTTATCCCAATCTAATCCAATTTTCTGAAAAAAATTATTTGCATAGTCCATATATCCGTCAAAATTCAAACACTTGATCTGAATATCCAAATGATCCATTCCAATCAACTTAATGAGAGTTGATTTTAGCAAACTACATCTAAATTTAACTCCATTTTATCACGTAATCATTTAATGACATAATCTATTAGCATACATTTATAAAAAAACTTGGGCTGAACTATGATCAGACCAGATATTGATAAATATAAATACATGAAGTATGATAGAACGGATTTGAATTCGTATTTCCATAATTAGTAAAAAAATCAATCCATATCTAACTAATCGGATTCATATTCGGAGCAGATTTGGATTAAAATGTGACCCATAGATTGGTCTAGTTGTGGGCAGCGAACTGGCTGGACAGGAGGAAAGAGGACGGGGTGGCTAATGATGAAGAGGTGGCTCATATGTCTGGGAGCGAGAGAGGGACTGAGGATCTTACATTAGGAAATTTTTATAGAAAGTCTCACCTATTGCGTGTGAATCACACAGCTCATAGGATTGAAAGTGTAACGATGCACTTTAGTCCATAAACTATATTGATGATTATGAAGACATTTTCAAATCTTGAGAGGGTTATGCACATAGGGGCTATTACGAGGGGGTAAAGTGTAGATGTCAAAATGTTTTCTCCTACATGTTTGCATGCCTGTGTACCACCAGCTACGTGGAGGGCATATGGATTCTCTTTTGCATCTTCACACAATATGGGCTATTGAAGAGTAACCTATCGGTAATGGCATTTGTTGGTTAAGCAATTATAGCACAAGTGTCAAGGAACTTGAAGGCAGTTGACTATTCTGTCGGAAACCCTCACGAAATATACATGTAAAATAGGCTAAATAGCACTAATCTTTCCAGCTTGAGCAGTAACAGGAGTTAGAATGGCCTGCTCAGCACTGTTGTCGCCAAGATGAGACTTTTGGAAGATGGAAAAGTATTCTGAAAGAGGGTGGAGAGGGAGAGAGAGAATGAGAGATGAAATTCGAAACTCGGAACTAAATGTAGAAGTATATGGCCAAATTCGTTTCCCCAGTCTAATAGGCATGTATTATATTTTTATGCTCATATTACATTTGCAAACTCATCAAGACTGGCCCACTAGGACTTCTTACATGACAATCAATATTCAACATCATTAATAAATTGAAGTTTGAGACAGTAGCTCAACAGAAAAATGATTTATGTCACATAGAAGTGTCAGCAAGTGTCTTCCTTATTCAGATATAGAATGTTATTATCAGTTAAATCTCACATTTCAGCATGTGCACACATATCTAGCAAGATGCAGTTAAAGTAGTGAGCTCACACATATACCCTGAACAATCCTGCAGATTATATTAATAAAGAGACTTGAAAAAAGGATATTACCTCATCACGTGTCAATGTTGGATTTTTTGCCCGTCAGAATACGAGATATCTGGAGCCCCCTGCTGAAACCTTCATTGAATAGGATCCTTGTCTGCATTGATTGAAACCCAGGCAACCATGATAGCAAGGCCAGGGGAGCCATAACAATCAAGCCAAACAGCATATCATAAAGACGTGCCAATGCTACAATAGTCTCCCACACCACAGTTGCCTGCAGAAAAGGCCTGAGCACCACGGCAATAAGTATAATGCCCCATCCTGTAGGGATGAATGCCATCATACTTGTGAAAAGATCAAGGAATTCAAATCTGGTGAACTCCAGCAATAGAACTACCACAAGTATCATGAGAAAAACCACGAGGAACTGAATCAGCCGATAGTAGATGTGTTCCTTTGCCGCATATTTATCCCGAGCATATGCAATAACAATATAAATTGCTACAGCCACTACCATGTATATCCAAGATAGCAAGTAAACAGAAATACTGGTGTTAGTACCACTTATGTTCAACTGGTATACAATGCCATACTGGAAAAAGAAGAAACGAAGATCTAAAATTATCTCCAACAACTTTCCCCAGAGACCAGTTGTTCTCAAGTGGTCCTGTTCCTGGTACCACCAAGCTTCCCAGCATTGATCCGCTTTTGCAAAAACCCCGCTAAACCATATCCAATTCATGAAATCACCGAAGTCATACACAGTCTTTAACCAGTCGAAGCCAGAAGGGTTGAACACAAAAGGGGCCATTATCCACGACACCACGAGGAACCAACTTGAGATATTCATAACTATGTAAACAAAGGTATTTGAAGTAGCCAAGGGGCTATGTGAAGCATACACTATTAGAATCACACCAAGCTCAATTGCCTTCACAAAATGGCTGCGGGCATATAACCTAAAGTTCTCAGTAAAGCTCTTGCGTTGTACAACAAAACCACGCCCTGTGGCTCGATACTTGGCACCACCATGAAGAATTGTTCGGCCAAAGAAATGTGAACGAGTTCCCAGAGAAAAAGTGTAAAAAAGTGAAGCGAGCTGGAATTGCATTGTTATAAAATCCCAAACTGCTGGAAGGAATCCATTCTCTAAAGAGTTCTCCACAATCATAGGGAGGGCAGTGAACGCACCAATCTGGATAATGAACTGCTGGTTCAGGATTGTACCAAGGGCTTTATTGTTGCCAGCGTTGTCCTTGGCAGCTTTCTCAACACCACTGAGTGCAAGATAAAGCCTGCCCCACAGGAATGTATAGACCATGATTACCACCATCATTGCGTTGAAGAAGAATCCCACAGTTGTATAGAAGAATGAAAGCATACGGAAGAAGTCCAGTCTATGTCCCAACCTATATACATCTCTGCTCAAAACCTGCTCACCGTTGCCACTAGCAACTTTGGCCTCAAACATGGAGATCTGATTCAACCCTACATCCCTTCCTTTTCCCACTTGTATGTATTCGTGATGTGTCACATTTCCACCCCGCAGTGTGCAATTAAAGCCAGCAAATATATCCTCACTAATATTGATCACTCTAGAAGCCTTGCTGATGCCACCCCGTGTCAGAAACCAGAACCTATCAAACACATCTGGATGACCATAGTGCATTCGAATCTTAAGAGGATTTGCCAGCACACGCTGCCCAAGTGTTACAAAACTCATCTCCTGAGCAGACATGAACCGCGCAAGTGAAGAAACTGAACCAGTAAAGATATTTTCTCGAACTCCCAAAATGGTGGGCCTCCGGATACCATAAAATCTTTTGAACTCCTCCAATAAATTTCGCATCTTGAGTGCCTCCTCAAAGTAGTTGTCCTGGTTCATGTCAATGGTCTGAACTGCATCACCTCGAGTGAAGATAATGGCATGGTTCTGATTCTCTGGTTTGCCCTCCCCAAGCTTCAGAGGACCAGGCAGCTTTATGCGATAGATCTCCACCTCTCTCTTCAGTTGCTGATCATACTTCACTAGAACAGAATAATACTCAACCTCTTCTCTCCCCAAGAGAACCTCATCAACATACGCAACCCGCAGAGTCTCGTTGTTCTTCATCAGGTATAAAATATCATCAGCACGAGGGTCTCCTTTACCCTTTTGATGTCCATACATCTGGCAGGCAACAACATAAGTATATTTCATCAAAGCACATCCAAACTCATGCCCTTTATACAGAAGACTCACACCACTAGTTGCTCTGTTGAGATTTCGGGAAGTTGGTGGCATACCTGACCCTAGACCACCCAAACTGTTGCTCTGCCTTAGTGAGCCAAGCGAAGCAATTTCTTGTGACCCCTGCCTTATATCCATTTCAGATGCAGAATCGAGAAAGGCAAGCATCTTCAGAGCCCTGTAGTAATACATCATTCCCCTCACAGTACGGGATAGTGTCTGGCCTCTGTATGATGCCCAAAGACGTAGATCCCTTGCTTTGACAGTCCAGATCTCATTGTCATTCTGCATGCCTTCTCTATGCATCCGCTCAATAAAATTCGTCCACTCATCTTCATAGATTTTCTGCAGATAAAACAAGGTGGAGACACCATCTTCGTTTGGACTCCTCAGCATTTCTTTGCCGTACAAGACTTCTTCATCATAGTAAGGAGTTAGAACACTAAAAGCCAACATTTTCTCAACCCGGGGAGCACGCGGTATGTTCATAAAGAGTGAATTGCTAAAAAAAGAAATACGCCTTCTTGCCTCGATGTTTTTTGGGACATTATGCATAGAATCTCTAGATGTGAGGATTGTTTGCAAACGCCGCAGCTGCCTATAGAAGAAATCATCGTCTACATCTGGAAACTGAACAGCATTTTCAAAAAGCAGCCCTTCAGCGGTGGCAGCATTAAGAGGTACTAAGCCTTCCTGCCTCAACTGCAGGATGGACTTCTTCACTCTTGGGAATTCTCTAACTGAAAGCTCATACAAGGCCTGCAATACATTCACCACTGCACTCGTATCTTTCTCAGGTGTGATCAAAATCTCAATAAGAGATGTCACCCGCTCATGTATTGGAGTTAGAACAGCCATCTTGTATGTCCCTGTGAACTTTTCAATCTGAATGTAATGATCAATTTCCATGAATAATTTTGTGACAATAGAATGCTCGTATGTACCGTATTTAACAATCTCAAGAAGCAAGTATTTGATGCTATCATAAGCTTCAATGACTGCACAGCGCCTATACTCATTCTTGCATATCTTAAACCAAACCCACCTATCAGGTGCATCTGCCAGTTCTCCTGCCTGGCTGACAGCAAGTAGAAGCTCATTGCAAAGAAGGAAACATGGCCACCGTACAACCTTAATATCCCAACTGTTGGGTGGCAGTTCCATTAGTTCCAGCTCTCGATCACTGATGAGATCTTCCTCCCTCAGAGTTATAATTATTTCATTCCATATCAAGGCAAACCTTGTTGCTTCCACCTGGCTTGATTCAATCTTGTTGTAAGGCTGCCCAAGTCCATATCGTAGCTTCAACCGATGGATTGCATCACGGAGCTTGTGTACCAATGTTGCCTGTGAAAGTGTGGCCTTTTCCTCAGGCATCAGGTTAAACTGCAATGCACTTGCAAAGAACTGGAATCTAAGTCTTAGCTGTTGGAGGTTTCGTATCTCACCTAAATGTGAGAACAACCCAATTGCTGCCCCAACCAAAGAGGAAAAAACCGAATACCAGATTTGCAAATCCACTAAATATATCAAAACAACAGGAACCCACAGCAACACTACAGCCACTCTATTGGTGTTGGAGAAAAATTCATGCCACCTGTATGTAATATTCCTGAGTTCCAAAAGTGCCTTTGTTGGACCAACCAGGGGCTTGATTTGTAGAAAATAACTGAATGAGAATTTTGAAGCCAATACTACAATCCAGAACAAAGAGTATTTTATATTGTTAACAAGCCCTTCCCTAAGTCCCCGACCCACGAAGATACGGCTGTGAAACCACCATGTGAACAAGTACAAAATCATCCAGTCTGTTTCCTCAATTACATTCCGAATCCATGGAAGAATAAAAAGAACCAAAGCCAGCAACTCTGGGATGATAAACACCAAAGCGGCCTTAAGAAACACAAAAATTCTTTGATTTGCATCATATGACCACCTCCCATCGGAATTCTTCTGGCTCCAAATGCTCCCATAAAACACCCCAAACACAATAGTCCAAGTCACAGCAACCATGCTTTTCAACACCATCCTCACGCCAAGCCACATTGTCTCCCTTGAAACCAAACTATACTGTGTCCCAGCATCAAGTACCGATTGAACAAACCTCAGCCCAGACCAAGTAATAAAAACAGTAAGCAATTCCACCTGTACATCCCGATTCTCCAATGCCTGCCATGGCAACTTCCTCCCTTCCCAAGCAACAATAACAGCAGCCTGAAAAAACAAAATCAACAACACCCATAACCTATCAAAGCTCCTAAAGATATTCCAGAAAGTCCTTTGCTCAACAAACCCTGTCTTCCCAACTCTCTTATCCCCACTTATCAAAAAAAAATTGCTTGAAACATCAATAGGCCACTTTATTCTCCGAAAACACCTCCTACTCCAGAAATACTCATTGATATCATCATAATTTCTCCAAGCTGTATGAGGTGCAGTCCCATTTCTACTCCTCTCAACCTCGCCCTTCATCGTAACATAAATTGGTGTAATTACATTATCTAAAAATGCATTTTGACCCGACAATGAAGGAATATAAGGGCGACCAGTATTGTCATCTATATGATCATCAAGAACGTAATTAAGTTCTAATGCCATGTGATGATATATGTAGCATAAACATTCAGGCACAAATCGAAGATTCGCAGCTTCACCCCATATCAAGAGAAACAGACAAACATACAGTAATTCCCGACGTTGGACGTCGGGGTTTTGTCGTTTTGGAAGGCGAATTTGGGACTTTTTGCCGATATAAGAACACCATGAAGTATAGTTGCTGAGCAGCTTGTGGCGGAAGTGGCGGAGCACGGTGGCGTCAAGGGTATCCAAGGCGGCTGGTGGTGGTTGGAGGCGCATTTGGGAGTTGGCCAAGTGGAGAACCAAGTGTTCCCTCTGGTTCCGTACGTTGTCGTTTTGGAAGCCAAAGAAAAGGCCTAACCAGTCCATGAGGTCCATGTGGTCGTGCCATTGACTGAACTGTGGTTTCCGGAGGTCTCCGACGGTGCGTAGAGCGGCAGCAGCTGCGCGTATCTCGGGGTACCGGAGAGAAGGGTGGTCGATTAAGAGGTTGTGGATGGGTATTATGTTGAAATGTTCCAGAAAATGCGAAGGCGGTGGTGGTGGTGCGTGCTGAGCGTAAGATGGCCCACGGCCGCGCGTGGGCTGTGGGCGTTGTCTTAAATTCATTGCATCAGGATTGTCACAGCTTTTCCTCAACTGGCTTCTTCTTCGAAATAGGTTTTACCAACTTCCAGTCCTTCAACTATGGAGATTTTGAGAGAAAGTTCAAATTACACATCAAGAAACACATACATGTAAATGGATAGAGAGGAAAGGGAACTAAGGAAATGGAGGAGAGAGAGAGAGAGAGAGAAACGTTTGGGTTGCTTGACTGATTTGGCTTCGAGGGATGAGACATGAGAGAGATGGAGGGAAGTTACAGACTAACAAGTTACGTCAGCCAGTGTTTACAAACTTATCACGCGCCGTACTGAGCGAGTGGTAATTACGTGGCCCATTTGATGAGTGAGAAGTGGACTAAGTAGTGGACCCCACAGTCTAATCAGCTGCCATCAAAATTTGCTTTTTGAGGATAAGAGAATGTGTCCAACAAAAAAACACACACCACGTGATAAGACCTATCTATGCTCAGTTCAAAAAAATAAAAAAAGGATAAGATCCATG
>CM042186.1:2779632-2810546 GCA_023539305.1 Ilex asprella | reverse complement strand
CCATTGGCCTTGCCTCCTCTCCTCTTCATGCCTTGATGCAACATCGAACACGGCACAAGTCCAAATCCACTCCGAAGCAAATCCAAGCTCAAGACTCAAGTCCAAGGCTAAGCATGAGCACACTCCACACCTAGATGACGTCCGAGTAAATAGGAGCACATGGAGGAAGACCCGGGATACGAAGATCTCCTACCATAACTCTACTTACCAAAGAGGCTCACTCCTACCATAACTCTACTTACCAAATTACCGGGAGACTTCTCCCTCACGTCACCGCCTCACCGCCTTGGTGAGCCTATATAATGTAAGTCCTCACTATATAAAGGGCACGCACAAGAATGACTCTTGAGACACACAGGAGACTAGTTACTCTCTGCAAACTCTCTCTCTCTTGACTCATTGTAAACTCTCCGGAGTACCACCGTTGATCAATAAAACATCTCAGGCCACCGTCATCGTTCGAAGAGTGGACGTAGGTCACCCGGACCGAACCACTATAAATTTCCTGTGTTGACCCTTATTTACTATTTTGCCACTAATTGCCATTGATTGCTCATTAATCACCCTTGTGACTGTTGATCTCGCACCATACTATTTTGTGCATCATCAAAGAAAATTGCCCACTCGAGCATAGGGCAAATTTTAGCAACAAACACACCTACCTGCACCAATTCGGAAAGTTTGGGAATGCAGTGGACGCGTGCTTTCCAGAAATTTCAACACTACCGAGTACTTGTGCTTGCTGTCATAGCGATCAAGCATTAAAGCAACCTCATCTATATCATGGTTATATCAATCTGGCAGCTGAGGGTAACTATTTTCCTGCTAACCACACCTTAAGATTCACGGCACAAATCAATCAACGTGTACATAATTGAAAAAAAAAAAACAAGGTTGAGAAAGAGGGGGGAAAGCACAGGAAGTTGCCAATAAAAAAGCCATGAACTGCAGGAATCCTATCACAGCCCTTCATTAATTTCGGGGTACTCATCGTGTTCTTCTACAATTCAACTCAACATATTTAACCATTGTGTTCTACTACAAAGGCAAATGAAGGTTTGCAATGCATGAACTGCCTTGTTTTCACCAGAGAATGCGTTCATGTGTCTCAAAAACATGCGATTGAGATGGAGTTGTTACATGCCCTACAAAATGTTTGGATCATATTTCTAAATTTGAACCTGCACACTCCCGATACTAAAAAAAAAATCCCAAGACGACAAGATTAATAAACCATGCATGTAATTTGCTTTGTCTTCTATGCCTTTCTGTCCTGTCCCGTGACATGTTCAATAAAAAAGTTGGTGCCTTTCTCACCATCTTTCTCACTACATCGTAAGTTTCAGTAATGATAAACGTGATCACTGTACATGTGAGCTGTCATATTCAAGGATTGAAGCATGGCTTCTCCTCGCTTGTTGAAGTTAAATACTGATATTCCCGCATTATTTACATCAATTGCGCGGAACCTGAACCACCAAAGTCACTATCAGCAAAAAATGTTTAGAGACTCAAAATAACAGATATTTACTAACAATACTCCATGATAGAATATAGTTAAACAGCAGTCCATATAATTCACAAACGAAATGGTGAAGACCACCCTGAACTTTAACGAAAGCAAACAGCATAAGATACGGATGCAAGTGTGATAACAAGAAGTTTTAAGAACTATATTGTGAGGAGAAAGATAAGACAACTCAATGCGAAATTGTTTAGTCTTGGCCATACAATTATGGTAAATACATACCTCTCTGGCTCTAGTCCTAGAGCAGTGCAGATCAGTGCTCTCAACATTGATTTGTGAGTTACTACCAAAAAATTCTCTCCCTGGTGAATATTATAGATAAGCTACTGATCAAGAATGAGCCTAATATGTCCACATGATAATTTGGCAATATAGTCAACCCAAATAGATACATCAGCAATAGGATCTTACATGTGTAAATAAAATTTCCTTCCAAGCTTCACTCGCTGTTTCCCATAGTTTCCGAACAGGGTAAACACCATTCACAGAAAAATTAGAAGGATCTTCTCTCCATGTTGTATACTCCCGTGGATATCTCTGCCTAGCATCCACTGCCTCCAAATACTGAATTTGATTTAGTACAATGCATATATAAATGAAAGTGTGAAGTTTAGTAAACTCAAACGAAAAAGATAAACACTAAAATTTTACTCAAAATTATTTTTTCCTTTTCCATGACTTAAGTCACATTGAATTTATGCAATTACTGTATGAACAACCAAATTAACGTTGTCATTTTCATGTTGTATAACAAGGAATATTGTATGTCAACCCTAGTAGTTTTAACTTTTATGTGCAAGGAAAATTTCTGGAACTATATGAACAAGTCAAACAAAAGGGCACAGACCATTTTTCATGCCTTCAAGATAAAACAGATGGGCCTCTTTCAGTGAATTGAGAAAAACCAGTGGCTCTTCCCTCCCTTGCCATATAACTTCTGCGGTGGACTGCATCACATACTCCCGTTTGAGAAATTTTATACATGTTAAGTGTGTTTAGCATACCAATTTAATTGTGCCATCCAAACCTTGGCACGAGATATTGGACTTGAGAAACATTGATCAAAATTCATATCAGCTAAAGCTTTTCTGCACCTTTCTGCTTGCATCTTTCCAATTTCTGTCAATATAGACAGGTTTGAGCTTCCCTAAATGTAAAAAATCTCAATTAGCAGATGCAAATCATGAAACAATAAGATACAAAGCAAATGACCCGCATGGAATTGAAGATTCAGAATAAACTATGACCCTAATATTCTTCACCATAAGCAATTATTCAGCAAAAACCATCAAAATATAAGGAAAAAGAACTTAAAATAGGTCTTAAATCCTACTGTTTTGGAACCATACAAAAACAGAAGAATAGGTAAAAGTAGACACGCAAAGCAGAGTGCTTCAGGAAGTAGTTTTCCCATCCACCAGCCCTGTCCAGTTATACAGTTTAAACATTAATTACACATCTGTTTTTTCACCCAAGTTCTTTAACTTATTCCAAATATCGATGGCAAGACACTATTGTTATCCATTTAACATTGGTCATTCTCATTGAATGCTTGTCTATTTTCCTCGATTTTGGCATTCCAGAGAAGTCTCAGAGGAAATTATTTTCATTAGTTGAGCAACAACCATCATTTATCATATCCTTTCTTCTTCCTTTTTCCCTTTATGTTTTCCCAAGATGTATGTTAGTTTGATAATTTCTTACTGATTTAACTATATGGATTGATGATCCTATTAGAACATCCAAAATTATCATTCTCTTCTGATTTGAAAAGGAAAAAAGAAATTAATTTCAGTGTATGAAAATCTTCAAGTATGTTGAAGTAGACAACAAGAACTTATTACATATCAATTGATAAACCCGTATAGAAAAATGACCTCTATAATGCACACTTAAATAAACACAACCTTCCTAGAATACATCATTCTTAATAAGTGTACCCCTCCACATATTTTATCAAGCTGCCCCGCCTCCATAAGTTTCACGTGTTCAGTAGATAAAGCCAAAACAAATATGCCAGGCAGAAGGAAATTAAATAAAACAAATAAAGAATTACAAACCTGAATTCTACTTTCTTCATTCCAAGAGCTATGTCCATGCCGTACAAGAGTGACCTTTTTGGGTGAAGACATCAACTTCTGAGTAAGTGAAGTAGTTGCTTTTTCAAAATCATATGCTCCACCAGTCATTGGGGAATTGTTTTCAAGATTCCCTGTTATAGAGGGATGGTCAAAGAAATGCTTTTGTTGGACAAGAATATACAAGAAAATCACAATAAGTTTTAAGAATTATATTGTGAGGAGAGAGATGGTCAACAACGAAGAAAATATTGAATGAGGAAGGCATCTTGAATGCCCCAAAGCCCTTCAGCTCAGGTATTCCATGTAACTTGGTACCTACAAGTACATATTTTATGGCTACATTGCCACCCACATAAAGATGAAATAGTATGGGACCTATGGGCTCTTTACTAAGTACTATTGATTTACTAAACAATGGGTGGATTATATAGTTCAGTACTTGCAATTAAGATCAGATGTAATTTTATATGCAAGAAGAAGCCTTTTTTCAAGCCCATGCAAAAATTGACCATTTACTTCCGCAAAGTTGTATCAAAATTAATCAAGTAGAGAAAAGGAACTATTCACATCCCCTCACGTCGAGCTTCTGATCTGCTATGGCAGTCTATTTATCCTCATCTCTCTGATAATCTCTCTATTATATAAAGGATTTCATTAGAAGTTCCCGAAGCTTGGTCATATTAAGAGAAAACTAAGGGATGAACTGTAAGCACTAAGCACATTTTTTCTGAAGGTGAATCCAGAAAAGCAGATTGCCATGGTATGTCCTTTTTTTTTGGGTGGTAAAAGGTAGTATCTTCATTAAACAATCAGCTTAAGTGTAGGGTACATAACACCCTCAGCCATAAGTTGGTCTTTAATACAGTCCAAAATACCAGGGTATGCCCTTTTACAATTTATTCTTTGCTCAACTGCTTAAATGGTGTCAATCTTGACATGGTGTCATTTTTGATTTGTGACAATAAAAAATTATTTAATCCCAAAACAACTAATGGTATGATGCAAACAAATAAAAATAAATTATAAAAGACCTATTTTCTACTTGCAGTACTAGTTAATTCTGCTCTTCATATATAACCTAAAATTAACCCATTTACTATTCGTGTTAAATAGTCGTGTCATTTGCGAAATTCGTGTCGTGTTAGTGTGTTAATAGGTAAAATTGACTGCCCTTACAGACTACACAGAAGGGCGTCATCTAGTTACAGGACCAGCAGTTTTAGGTTATGAGTTAAGCCACTAATGCCTTCTAGCCATAAAGGTCAGTCTCAAATTCACAAACCCAACAGCATTTTAATTTTCTGGAATATTATAGGCATATAAACTAAACTTCCAGCAATTAATTTCAAATGGGCTCTCCTAATTTCCCAAAATAAATTCAGAATTTAATCATATTTTTAAGTTTCAACACCAAAATGTCCTAAAATTATCTTTTTCCCCAGTTTAATTTCTGGGTTCACAACACAAACAGCATCGAATACAGCATGATAGTCTCTTCTCTTTAATCATATAAAGAAAGTTAAAGTTCTGGGCTTACCAGTTAATGGCAGCTCTGGACTTGAAGATGAACATAGAACTCGAAATGTTTGTGGACATGAATCGTTTTGAAGCTTAGGAAACCTACTGGAACCTGAAATTGAATCCCAAGGCAAAATGGTGGTTGCCATAAAGACTTTACAATTCACCTTCTGTGAGCTTTGCCCAAGTGAGAGACTTGGTCTGAGCTTTGGTCTTCCTCCATAGCAGGTTCCTATTCCTATACCATACAACATGATGGGTGATAATTACAAATGAGGTTGGGGAGGTTTTTGCAATGACTGTGCATCAATGGTGTGGTGGCATTTCATGGTGGAGACAAGTGAGTTCATTGAATGGTGGAGATTGATTTGGTTGGATTCTTGATTTTTTTTTGGATAATTGATTTTTTGTCCTTTTGGATTGTTTTCCCCATGGATATACTTGCATGGAACAGAAGATTCTTGTTTAGTTGCTATTACCATTATAGTCTTCTTGTTTAGAATATTTGTGCAAGGAAACTTTTATATCTAAGTTACCATTTAATCAAGTTAAGTTATAATTTAAATTTAGGATTGAGTTAAAGAAGCTCGGGTCAAATCAAAAGGTTTTTAAATCCATCTCAATTTTTCTGAAGATTGATCTAAAATATATTGACCTCGTTAGTAACTTTGTAACTTGTCATTATTCAATGCTAACCATTTTTCATACTGTAATATTACCACAAATTTTCTTTTTACTTCTGTTGATTTTTCTCTTGTTTGGGCATCATAGAGGAACAGAGTGTAAGAAAGTAAAACAATTGCAGGCTGGATCACCATTCCACCAAAAAAGTTCTATTTTTATGGACAAACACGTCTTAAATTTGAATTCTGGCAGTCAAATTATGAAAATTTTATCTTTTATAAATATCTTAAGTCTGACGTAGATGACTTATTTTTTATCGAAACGGGGAGAAAATTATTTTTGATCGAAACGGGGATAGTCAAACTAAGTCAAACACCTAAAAAATGTAAAAAAAAAAGAAATAAGAGTAGGGTGTTGAGGCAAGGGGGAGTGGCCCAGTGTTAAAGTCTCACTCTAGTTAGGTGGCCCATTCTCCTTTCCTCGACCCAATGCCATTTTTCGACCCTTACTGCCAACCTGATAACGGACAACTAATGTCTTGCACTTGTTGAATAGGGTTCTATAGTCGGCTAACCAGCATTGACGTGTGTTAAATTATGTGGAACGGTGGAAGTTTGCAGATAAATCTTGAGGGTACATGCACGAGCAACGACCCTAAATAACAACTGCTTTGACTAGCCTGTTTAAGTGAGTTTCCATGGTTACTACATATATGTTAGTACACCACAAGCTCCCTTTGTTTAAATGCTGAGCTGGATGAAAACAACTAGAAGTAGTATAAGACTGTTCAAAAAAACAAAATAGGAGATGAACAAGATGGCTCAGACTTTATTCTCTTCCTTCAAACTGCATAGCAATCTATAGATACAGTACATTCATTTTAAAAGATATATTCTATTGTGATCTGGAGGTCACGGGTTTCCGAGTCGCAAAAACAATCTCTTTGCTTGTAGGGGTACGGATGCGTATATCTATCTCTCCCCAAACCCTGCAATGACAGGAGTCTCGTTCACTGAGTACGCATATATATATATATATATATATATATGAGAGGACCTGTCTAAGGTTTGACAGTGAGAAGATTAATGACATTGTGAAGGGAATAAAGAAGAAGAAGAAAGTAAATAATTGCAGCAACAAAGCCAGCAATAAGAGCTCCTGTGACACGATCACAAAACTTGGGAACTTGGCCACAGATGGGTAACCAACCAGCATGACTGTTCCCTTTCTTCCCCACCTGAGCTATACCCAAAGCTGCGGATATGCTTGAATCAAGCAGCAATGAAATAACCTGTAAAAGTAAAAAAAAATCAGGATCGTGCCATATAAAATCGTGTCACATTGGGTTAGTGTGGGAGTAGTGAATACATTACACGTTTAGATAGATTCGTATTTGTATTTTGTCAAGTTCTCTGGACCCATTGTCTCATATGAAACTATCAAGTAAGAAGATAGAAGAAGAAAAAAATTGCATTACCAAATCTAAAACCAACACGAAACGCCAAAGAAAATTCTTGGAAGGAAGAAAAAGGACTATGAGGCTATAGGCGCTTGCAATCGCATTTACAACCACAAAGTACCTGCACCAAAAAAAAATTAGCACAAAGTCTAAGAAGAAGCCACAAGAGTATGGTGATGGGATTATGATTTCTTGATTACTTGTGAAAAATGAAACATACTTGAATGTTGGTGAATTGGTATATTTTGCTTGGAATGTCATGTTCAAGACTTGTGCAGAGTCATGGCTTGTGGCCATGACAATAGTGGCTGATACTGTTGCACCCAAGGCTATGAGCCTTAGCAGAAAAATTGGTATCTTCTTGGCCTTAGTCATGGGGGAGAGAGAGAGAGAGAGAGAGAGAGAGAGTATGAGTATGAACTGTTTGATGAAAGGAGAATGGAACGTCAAATGTCAAAGACAATATATACATACATGAACTATATGTGGAAAGAAAAGTGAAGTGAGAAAGGTTAGGTGTTAGGAAAGGCAGATAAGGGGGGGGGGTCGATTTGTCCTCTTGCCAATTTAATAGGGTCAATGTTGTTGGTAACCTAATCACTAATGAGTGCACAAATTTTTTGTGCCATTTTTCTCTTCTTTTTGTCGGAACAGAGAATCGTCTCAACCACGTGTTTTTTCAACTTATTCCTAGAACACAAATCTCGAATACTCACAATCACCTAACTACTTTTCATCGGTTAAACACGAGTTTTGTATGACCAAAAAGACTCAAACTCAAGAAGTGCGAATTTACATCTCGACTTTTTTTCGATTATTAAAATGGCTCAAACAACTGGTATATTTGCATTGTTTGGAACTAATAAAATAAAAACAGCTAGTGTATCAATTTGTTTGTTGTTACAAATGCACTGATTCATAGGGGTTGTTGCATGCAATATTAGTCCCTCTGTTTTGGAGTCGTAGCTGAGAATCCTTTGACAATTTTTGTGGTGAAATTTGAGATTTTTCAGTTCAACCACCCACCCGTTGAATCTGTATGGCTCTCACCAGTTTTTTTAACTACGTGGGCATTGAAGTTGTAAAATAATGGCATTTCCAAACAATATGTGCCGAGGTTAACGATTGACTTGATGATCATCACTTTCGTTGTTGAATCTTAAAATTGCGGGTTCGGGCCTTGTCCTTCCCCTCCATGTAATAGTGCTTAACCAAAATATTGAATTTGAATAATGGCATTTCCAAACAATATGTGTAGAGATTAGTGGTTGACTTAAAGATCACCGCCCCCGTTATTGAATCTTAAGATCACGGGTTCAAATCTCGTTCTCCCCCTCCATATAATAGTGCCTGACAAAAAAAAAAAACACTACAAATAACAACTTTGGGATTGATAATGCCTTTTGGTAGGGAGGTATGGGGTAGTCGAATGTCCATTTCCAGATATAGGGACCTTATTTAAAGCCCAGGTTGCAACATACTTCTGGCTTGTTTTTTTGGATAGCAGTTGTTGCATATCTGTTTAGTTCCCTTCTTTTTTTTTTTTTTTACAGTTCCGATTCTCGATAAAAAGGAGAGTTGCGTTACATAATTGACATTAAACATAAAACTATTAGATCTGCAATAAGTACGGATCTTGATAATATTTAACTAGAATGACAAAACATAATTCATATAGCCGATCTCAAATATTTAGTACAAGATTTCATGAAGTTGAATGAGAAACGAGAACCCTTGTAGTATGGCAATTATCCCTCAGTGTTTTTTCCTATATCCTTCCCATATATTGGGATCTCAAGCCAATCTAAGTAGCTCAGTTGTGATCGGTCGAAACTTGCTCAAGCTTGAAGCTTACGAGCATTTCAGCTAAAATCAAGATCGATTTTTGCAACAATAATATCTCAAAAATTAAACCCTAAAAATTTAATGATCAATCCCAAAGTGATTAATTCCTCAACAAAACTCCTCCGAAATCTATATAATGAACCGATACAATTAAACCCCACAAGCTCCAATATCCCAAAACTCCTCATTACCACTTCTTTTCAGAGAAAGTATTTAATGTAATGGTGACATCACATTATCAATAATACCACACAATATCACAAATCAGTTAGAATATCATGTTGATTTAGTGAATATCGTCATTTTAATAATTACGAACAACTATCTTATCTAATGATTGTCATGTCAAAATAGGAGAGTTTATTAATTCTATTTAATATTTTATTAATAAATGATGATGATATTATATATCAATGATCACATAATATCACTATAGCACCTCATATTTACTCCAATTCACATGCACAAATAATTTTTCTTTTTATAAAAAAGCCAAATTTGAAAACAAGCAAAAAATTAAAATATTCTACCCTTTTATGGTCGGCCCAATGGGTAGTGCATTAAAAAGCCATTAAGATTAACCCAATGAATAAGCTCTCCCAATTTTATTCCATCGTTATTCACTTATCAAAATTTAAGTAAAATTCATTATTTATGAGCGAAATCTTTACCTAAACATTGTGAGTAATCTGCATGTGGGTAATTAAAAATATAATGAAGACGATCTAATCTAACTCTACCTTGAATTAGTCAAAGACAAAATTTTGATGAATAGAAGAAAAGAAGATTAAAAAGATATGCAAATGATTTTACTATAGCATAAATTGGATGTTTTCGTAAACAACAAGCAACAAATCTTCCCTTATTTTGGAAAAGTTGGTGGTCGTGTATCAGCGTGTGAATTCTTTCAAGGCAACGTGTGTTTTGATTCAACATTATTGTTTACTTTGATCAAATCGAGGTGTTTTCGTTTATCAATTCCTCCGACCCCCATGACTAATTAATGACCTACTTATGTACCCTAACTTTACTAATCAGATAAGGTAGTTGACTTACTTATTTGTTAGACGATAGGTATTTTACTATTTATTGTTGTTAGAGAACAAGTCTTCCGTCCCAAATTTCATCACCGTGGTCATCTGATTCACTGGTACTATTAAAGAGTTTTATACTTATGTTAATGGTTTTATTTTTTTGGATCACCAAGACAAGTGCTTAACCCATATACTAGCAATGGGTAATGCTCCATACATCGCTAGCCCGGGGTTAAAAGAAAAATAAAAAACATACGAACAAAGTGAAAAAGTTGGTTCCGACCTATTCCTTATCACTAATTTTTTTTGTTAGACACAAACAAAGAAAGGAATGAAGCAATTCAAACCCACCACAATGCTAAAGTTGTGTTAGTCATTAGATAACCGCTAACTTCGTCGTAACAAGTTATTAAAGTGTATAATTGTGATTTTGTGAGTGTTAATCACATGCCGCCTTAGCTAATCAGTCATCACCGCTCTCCTCTAAAACCTTTGAGCCCCACCATATATAAGTACACCTCCCGGTCGTCAACTCATTTCGCTCTCTCCCTCTCTCTCTCCTCTTGGACTCTGTAAGACTGTTACCCGTATTTCTAGGGTTTTGAACTTCTTGACTTGGATTTCACCGTAAACTATGGATTTGGAAGAAGAGTATGAACCATTATACAACGACGACGAAGAAGAGATAACCCAAGAGGACGCTTGGGCTGTGATCAGTGCTTATTTTGAAGAGAAGGGTCTGGTTCGTCAACAGCTCGATTCCTTCGATGAGTTCATTCAAAATACTATGCAAGAGATTGTCGATGAGTCGGCTGATATCGAGATTCGCCCCGAGTCTCAGCACAATCCTGGTCATCAGTCCGACTTTGCCGAGGTTGAAATCTATTCACTTGATTTTGGTTTCTAGGGTTTTTGGGCTACTTGTTCAACTACGCAGTGAAAAATTGGGTTATTTTTGATTGAAAATGGATGCAAAAGTATTTAGAATGGCTAAGTACAGCTAAATTTTGTGCCTCTAGTATCAAAGACCCTAGTGTTCAGTTCTATTAGCTAGTTTTTTTTAGGATTTTTTGAGTTGTGATTGAAGGAAACTGAAATTTTGGTTGCAATTGTTTTGGCGAAATTCGGAACTGGAACATTAGTGTCGTTCAATTTTTATAATGACCTCGAAGTTTGCTCTTGGGGTTTTTTTGGTGATTGTTTGAAGAACCTACTAGGTTGGTGATTTTGAGCCAAAGACCCAAAAAAAAATTAGTGGTCTTTTGATTGAGATTGAAGTTGGATTATACATCAGGGTTAATTGCAGTGATTATTTGTGGAGCTTTTTGAATGTTTGTGCTTATGTGATTAATAGGGCTTGAGGTTAAGCGATTTTACTTGGTTTTGGTTCCATTGAAGTGGGTAGTAAAGGTTTGTGATTTTCTATCGGAATCTATATTTTAGAATTGGTTTTGGACCTTTGGTTAGGTGTAATGAATTGTTGATGAAGTTAAATGTTTTTTCCACACGTTATGAGTCAAACCATGATCCTAAAATGTTGTTATAGGATTCTAGATTGGGAAAGTCTGGCCTAGTCTCGGGCACTGGGTTTTTACCCTTTTTGTTTGTAGTTTTCGGATATTTGAGAAATTCAATCCATTGAGTGCTCATTTGGCAGAATGGGAATACATCAAATTAGATTTCATGCTACCAAACGCTGCCTCTAGCATTTAGCTGATGCATGAACTATAGTTAAATCAGTTGCTGCATTTCCGATATGAAATGGTGTTCTTCAGTAGTCGTGTCTTGTTGATGAGGAGTAGTAGTTTGATTGAAAAAGAGGAATTGGATAGATATACATGTTCAGTGTGTAAGAATTCTCTGTTTGCCTGGGTCTTACTTCGGTTCGGAGGTTTCTTATTGTTACTAGGCTTTCTATGTCGTTCTTGAGGAGCCCAAGTTTTGAGTTGTTTCGAGTTTGAGATGAAGATGGAAGGAGTAGAATCACTCATTAGCTGTTATAATTGGTTTGGATTTGTGTATGAGGTTTTTGGTAGAATTCCTGTGAAGCCCTCTGATGGTCTAATGGCTTGAATGAAGTATGTCTTAATGTTTAGATGTAGAATTGTATCTTAGTTAATCGTTTTAAAATAAACCATAAAATTTTTGAGTTCAAATCAAACAAACCCTTGCTAAATATAGAAAAAAAAATACAAATAGAAATTACACCCCTGTTCCTGCAGTGTTTTTTTTTTGTGTTGGGTGGTGTGGGGCTACCCCCATTGTAAAATAATATAAATGGTTTGTTTATCCCAATTTGCTCAAAATTTGTGAAATATGGATGGGGTCTTGAGGTAATCCACAGCTAGACTTGAGAATTCATGATTTTTTGTTGGAATTCCCAAATGATTTTCTATGGATGAAATATCACCTAGCATTTGATGCAACTTTGACCATTTGGTAAATTTGAGGTCGTAGTTATCTTTCTTTCTTTCTTTTTTTGGTGGGAATAGATAAATTTCGTAGTTATCTGCTAGCCCAGTATATCAACAGTTCATTACGGTTCTCATATGGCAAAATCTCGGTTGGTTACCATCATCCAGGGTTAAAAATTAAAAACTGCTACTGGGATTTTGGGGGTTTAAACTAGCCTTTCAGAGCTAAATCATGTCGATGTTCATATTGTTATTTCAATAAATTTTCGGCTAATCTGATGAGAGTACAGAGAGGTTCAAAGCAATTTTTATGGTTCTAATATTACTTCTGGTGTGATTTACTTCCAGACCATCTATAAAATCGGCTTTGGCCAGATATACTTGAGTAAGCCAATGATGACAGAGTCTGATGGTGAAACTGCGACTTTGTTTCCGAAGGCTGCAAGGTTGAGGAATCTAACATACTCTGCTCCCCTGTACGTCGATGTCACAAAGAGAGTTATAAAGAAAGGGCATGATGGTGAAGAAGTCACTGAAACTCAAGATTTTACAAAAGTCTTCATTGGGAAGGTATATGAATTGAGCTTTTAATTGATATACTGAAGACATGAACTTTAGGTATTGATTTCTCTGCTCATTTTCTGTTGTACATGTTTTAGGTTCCTATAATGCTCCGATCGAGTTACTGCACACTATGTCAAAATTCAGAGAAGGATTTGACCGAGCTTGGGGAGTGTCCGTATGATCAAGGTGGGTATTTCATCATCAATGGGAGTGAAAAGGTTCTAATTGCTCAGGAGAAGATGAGTACCAATCATGTGTACGTGTTTAAGAAGAGACAACCAAACAAGTATGCCTATGTGGCAGAAGTACGATCGATGGCAGAGTCCCAAAACAGGCCACCTAGTACCATGTTTGTGCGGATGCTCTCTCGGACAAGTGCCAAAGGGGTAATGGGCATTACTACGGTTTTTGGGTGTATAATAGAAATATAGTTTTGCTCATATTGGTTGATTTATAATTTCCATAAAATTGACATGTGCTTTGTTGTTTATGTAATGTAATGGTAGGGCTCCTCGGGCCAGTATATCCGTGCTACCCTTCCCTATATTCGGACCGAGATTCCTATTATCATTGTATTTCGGGCATTAGGATTTGTTGCTGACAAAGATATACTAGAGCATATTTGCTATGATTTCTCTGATACTCAGATGATGGAATTGCTGCGACCTTCCTTGGAGGAGGCATTTGTTATACAAAATCAACAGGTACCTCTTTTGTAGCATTGAGGTCTCTTAAATGATGTGAATAGTGGTAGTTGATGTTGTGATGCTGTCTTTTGGTAAAAATATGCTGAATGTCGGATGAAACATTGGGTTACCATATCTTTTGTTGCTTATGTTGTCATGATAACATAACCTTCTCGGTTGTACCAACTTAGCACTGTTGTCTATGGGTTGCCTGGTTTTATTCTTGAGTGTGGCGGTTTTTGTTTTGTTGTTCTAGTTAGAATTTTTAATGGCTTAAATATTTTTCATTAGGTTCTAGCTTCCTGGACCACAAATTTGACTTTAGTTCAATTATTTGATTATGATTGCCCTTTGAACAGTGTGTTGATTGTTAGCATTGTGATTCTTGCTTGTTTTTAAATTTTTCCTGTTCTAGTGGGGTTAATGATGGCATTAGAGCCTTATGGTGATGTTCAATTTTTGCCTCTTATACTGTAGGTTGCTCTAGACTACATTGGAAAACGAGGGTCCACTGTTGGTGTGACAAAGGAAAGGAGGATAAAGTATGAATTATGCTAGTAGTTTTGCTTGGGCCTCAAGCTGGCCCATGTGCTGCTTTTTTATTGATCTCCAGTTCCTCCACTTCACAGGTATGCCAAGGAGATCCTTCAAAAGGAAATGCTTCCTCACGTTGGGGTTGGAGAATATTGTGAGACGAAAAAGGCTTATTATTTCGGGTAGGTTTTTAGACTCTGGACGTGTAATTTTCCTTGGTGGCTTTTTAGTGATATTTAAAAAATATATATACTGCTGCTCGCCCCAGGTATATCATTCACCGGCTCTTGCTATGTGCACTTGGCCGAAGGGCAGAGGATGATAGGGATCATTATGGCAATAAGAGACTGGATCTTGCTGGTCCATTGCTTGGTGGCCTGTTTCGCATGGTCTGTAGTTGTCAATGTATTTAGGAGGTTGTCTGACAGCTAAGAAAACGCCATTGTTAATCAGTGTATGTTTTATTGTTTCCATGACTGCAGCTATTCAGAAAGCTAACAAGGGATGTGAGAGCTTATGTTCAGAAGGTTATTTCTGAGGCATTTTGTAGTTTATGTTGAGGCTTCTTTTTCTTGGGTTTTTTTTTACATAATCTTCTGCACATGCAGTGCGTCGATAATGGGAAAGATGTTAATCTGCAATTTGCAATTAAAGCAAAGACAATTACCAGTGGCCTTAAATACTCACTTGCTACTGGCAACTGGGGGCAAGCAAATGCTGCGGGTACAAGGGCCGGTGTCTCACAGGTTGGGTTATGTTCTATCTTTGTTGGTCTGTTTGTTTGGAGATTTCATTCTCTTGATTTATGCTTTTGAATTTTTTTTTTTACTGGAAAATATATCATTTGGAAGTGGGCATACCCATTTTTTTAACTATGTTAAATGAAATTTTGTAGGTTTTAAATCGCCTGACATATGCATCCACTTTGTCACATCTGCGAAGGCTAAACTCTCCCATTGGGCGTGAAGGTAACTTACTATTTTCCATTAAGTTCGTGTAATGACGTCAGTCTCTCCTCCTATCTCAATTCCATTCCCACCCACATACACACAGAGCTGCATCATATTTCTACACCTTACTGTTGATTTCTCCCAATCTTTTACCTTTCTGCATTTTACCAGGGAAATTGGCAAAACCAAGGCAGTTGCACAATTCACAGTGGGGAATGATGTGTCCAGCAGAAACACCTGAAGGACAAGTGAGTTTGCTGTGTAGTTGAAACAACTGCAGCATATGAAGCGTAGCCTTCTTTTTAATTTTGTGCTTATGGTATTATCTGGCTGTCAAACTAGGCATGTGGACTGGTGAAGAATCTAGCATTGATGGTGTATATTACAGTTGGTTCAGCAGCATATCCTATTTTGGAATTTTTGGAAGAATGGGGTACTGAGAATTTTGAGGTGAGCTCTCGTAAATCGTCAGTGCATGGAAGCTGAATTATAAGCTTCTTTTTCAGGATTTCATTTTTTGTGGTTCTATTGCAGGAAATTTCTCCAGCAGTGATTCCCCAAGCTACGAAAATCTTTGTGAATGGTTGCTGGGTTGGTATCCATCGCGATCCTGACATGTTAGTAAAAACATTGAGACGGCTGAGGAGACGGGTTAGTATACGCATATTACAATTTTCTGCAGAAACCTCATTTTTTAGCCTATTTTTTGATAGAAAGATTTTTTTTTTAGCCTATTCTGATCAAGCTTTAGCAGTTTTGAGCTGCAAGTGCCCTGCATCATATCTTTGTATCATATCATCAAGTCTTATAGCATGCACTGGGTCCTGTTATGTATAGCATGACAATTTTTCATGGATTATCTAGACCGAATGTTAAACCGTGTGAGCACATATCTAAGTATTGAATATAGTGAAGTGAAATGTGAATATTTACTTTAATGGCCACTTCCAACATGTGTTTAAAAATGCACAGGTTGATGTCAATACTGAAGTTGGGGTGGTTCGCGATATCCGTTTGAAGGAACTGCGGATTTACACTGATTATGGCCGTTGCAGTCGGCCGTTGTTTATTGTGGAGAAGCAGAGGCTTCTTATAAAAAAGAAGGACATTGAAGCGTTGCAACAAAGGGTATGCTCAACTATTTCCCTGTCATTTGTTTGTGCATATGCATGCGTAAAGTTTATATCTTTTCTTAATTTATTTTTCATTTTCAGGAATCGCCTGAAGAGGGTGGTTGGCATGAACTTGTATCTAAGGGATTTATAGAATATATCGGCACTGAAGAAGAAGAGACTACTATGATTTCCATGACCATTAATGTGAGTACCCAAGAACTGAAGTTAATGTGGCACATAGCAATTTAATGCATTAATTTACCAACTCTTCTAGGCACTATGAGATACTGAAATGCTGATGTTAAATGTTCTAGGATCTTGTATCTGCGAGGCTCAATCCAGAAGAGGCTTATTCTGACACTTACACCCATTGTGAGATTCACCCATCCTTGATATTAGGTGTTTGTGCTTCCATTATACCATTTCCTGATCACAACCAGGTTGGTTTGATTTGCTGGTGAACTTTCCTAGAGTAAAATATATCACTTGTTATCCTACTCATTTGTTGCTTTTGCTATCAGTCTCCACGTAATACATATCAGTCAGCTATGGGTAAGCAAGCCATGGGAATTTATGTCACCAACTACCAATTTCGAATGGTATGAAAATTTCTCTATGATTTTGATATTTTCCTGTGGACCTTCTCTTCCATGGCTCTTTGGGGTTACTTATATTCTCTGATTCTTGCAGGACACATTGGCTTATGTCCTTTTCTATCCTCAGAAGCCTCTTGTTACTACCCGAGCCATGGAGCATTTGCACTTTAGGCAGCTTCCAGCTGGCATTAATGCCATTGTTGCCATTGCCTGCTATTCTGGATATAATCAGGAAGATTCTGTTATTATGAATCAGTCATCAATTGATCGTGGCTTCTTTCGATCAATTTTCTTCCGCTCCTATAGGGATGAGGAGAAGAAGATGGGGACACTTGTTAAAGAGGATTTTGTACGGCCGGATAGAGCTAATACCATGGGAATGCGGCATGGTTCATATGATAAATTGGATGACGATGGCCTTGCACCTCCAGGAACAAGAGTTTCGGGTGAGGATGTAATTATTGGGAAGACTACTCCGATTGCTCAGGATGATGCCCAGGGACAAGCTTCACGTTACACTAAGCGTGATCACAGCACAAGCTTACGCCACAGTGAAACTGGGATAGTTGATCAAGTTCTATTGACAACAAATGCTGATGGGCTGAGATTTGTGAAAGTAAGGGTGAGATCTGTTAGAATACCACAGATTGGAGACAAGTTCAGCAGTAGACATGGTCAGAAGGGAACAGTGGGTATGACTTATACACAAGAAGACATGCCATGGACTGTGGAAGGTGTCACCCCTGATATTATTGTGAATCCTCATGCTATTCCTTCTCGCATGACAATTGGTCAGCTGATTGAGTGCATCATGGGTAAAGTTGCAGCTCACATGGGAAAGGAAGGAGATGCTACTCCCTTTACAGATGTTACAGTGGACAATATCAGCAAAGCTCTTCACAAATGTGGTTACCAAATGCGTGGTTTTGAGACCATGTACAATGGTCACACAGGCCGACGGCTTACATCTATGATCTTCCTTGGCCCCACGTACTACCAAAGACTGAAGCACATGGTGGATGACAAGATCCATTCCCGTGGACGAGGGCCTGTGCAGATTCTCACCAGACAACCTGCTGAGGGGCGATCACGTGATGGTGGTCTCCGATTTGGAGAGATGGAAAGAGACTGTATGATTGCTCATGGTGCTGCTCATTTTCTCAAAGAAAGACTGTTTGACCAAAGTGATGCATATCGGGTTCACGTCTGTGAGCGATGTGGGCTGATAGCTATTGCAAACCTCAAGAAGAACTCTTTTGAGTGCAGAGGTTGCAAGAACAAAACTGACATTGTTCAGGTGAATATTTTCCTGTTAACCTCATATTACCACCCTTGGCACCATTCCTCCCTCCCTCCCTCCCTCCCTCCTCTCTCTCTCTCTCTCTCTCTCACACACACACACACACACACACTCTGCTTTGTTCTTAAAATATTGCTATGGCGAGGGCTTAACTTTGCCATGTATTGGGCTTTGGTGATTTTATATGCAGGTTTACATTCCTTACGCCTGTAAGCTTCTCTTCCAAGAGTTGATGGCAATGGCAATAGCACCAAGAATGCTAACAAAGGATGTCAAACAATCCAAAGACCAAAAGAAGAAAGGTGCTTGATAAACTAGGCCTCAACAACATCCAAAGACCCAAGAAGCTTATTGTGGCATAAACAGCTAACTACACTTGCTCAGTTTATCTAGAGCATTTTGCAGAGTTTGATAGGATGAGACGCATGATTTCAGAAGTATCATTACAAATATAATGGGGTTGCTCTGCTAGTGGCCTGGTGTTTGGCAAGTTGCAATGTCCGGCCACCCTGGTGCAGCTTATCGAGGACTTCGCCCTGGAAGCTTTAAGTTCCTGCTGCATCTTGCAGGTGGCCTCACTTGGGCTGTTTGAAATGAAATAGTATTTTCCATTGGCAGAGGTAAAGGCGTCAGGTAGGATGTAGAGTCTAGGTTCTTTCTCTAGCGGTATTGGCTTTCAGGTAGTGGTGGGTTCAGTCAGTGAAACTCGTATTTAGGCTCGCATAGTAAACTCCGCTCTGGCTCACTCTAGGGAAGGCGATGTGCTGTAAACTCGTATCAACCACTCGATTTCTTAGCTTTGACCTTCTAGCCGCTTTTAAGAAGACCGAATGTTTAATCTGTCTACATTTTTTTTTGTTAGTTTTCTGTTTGTATAATGCAGAAACTGATTAAATTTCATACCCCTGGGTTCATGGATCACTGTTCAAAGAATTTTGACTTTCAAATTAGTTTTCATTTATATACCTGGTTTTTGGAGCAATTTAAGATTTTTTTCACCAAGACACTTTGGGGATGTTTGGTTTGGGTATGAAAATGGGAAAGCGGTACCAAATGTTCCATCAAATGTATTGTACAAATAAATGTGAAATGTTGGACTAGAAGAGTCCACTTTTTGCAACTAAACATTGAATGGTTGTGGTTGCGACAAGCCGTCAGTATATGTTACTTTGTATTGTTACTAATCTTTCCGAGGGGAGAATGGTGGATGGTCACCAAGGTTGCAGCCATAAAGACTAGACAAACTGGGTTGGTGCTCAGTTCAAATCCATCACCTGTTTATAATTCTTTGGGGGGGGGGGGTGAGGTGGATAATTCCTTACTCTAGTTTCAGAGGAGCATTTTCACATGTAAAGGGTGTTTAAATTTTTGATTATTTGTAAATTCTAACTTATTTTATTTTATTCAATTTTATTGATCTATTACTCGAAAGAATCGGGTAGGAAGGTAGAATACCAATAAATTTTTTGTATTCTACCCTGTATATATATACTAGTCATAACTCATGCCTAAAGGCACGATAAAATATAAAATTTGAGAGTCTAAAAAATTGATCCCACTATATTAAATTTTTTTAAAATATATTAATTACAAATTAATCAAATATTAAATAATTAAATATATAATAGAAATGAGTGATATGATATAAAATATGTAAATGATAAACATGTGATAGAAATAAGTGATACAATTTGACGTTTGAGTTTGACAATGGATGATGAGTGAGGTAAGTGATTAGTGATAATTTTGAGGGAAAAATATGACTTGGATAAAATTCAAACACACTCCTGTTTTATTATATAGATTAATCTTTAAAAATTAAAAAATAAAAATTAATATTTAAAAATAAAAATCCAAAAATCTAAAAACTCAATGTTTTATTGATGTTTATGACTTTTTTATATATGATGTATTGATGTTTATGATTTTCTTGCTGTGTTTTATTGTAATTATTTATGCATTATTGAATTTATTGTGTTATTGGTTTATGTATTATTGAATTTATTATATATTTTTTAGTATTATTGATTTATTGTGTTAGTTTATTGGTACAAGTTATTTAATTAAATTATTAAAATAATTTAAAAATTGATAACTAAAAATATGTTTTCACCCGATATTCTACTCGGCTTTTTTCCTAATTGTTTTGGATGTAATTCGAGTAGAAATAATATACTTGATCGATAAGGTATGACAAAAAAAAAATTCTTCAAAGTATTGGGTGGGAAGATAAAATACAATAATTCTTACCCGTAAAATAAGGTGAACACGCTTATTCGCATGAAACTAACTCCTCAGCCAGTCCATCTTTGATTTTGGAGATTAGAGCAGCAAAATACTTTGGGCTCGTTTGATAGAGATATAATGAGTGGATTAACTATTGTATTTTCTTATTATTAATTTAATCAAATTTAATATTTTATTTGGTAAATAAATTTAATTTTGTATTAATTTCTAAAACATATATTAATCGTATATTTTTTTATACAATAGATATGTCTTATGAAGATATTTTAATACTAGTAGGAGAAGTAATAATATAATTCAATGTATTATTATACAAATATATTATTATAACTTCATAACTGATAAGACCAAACTGTCGGCAATATAACAAATACTTTTAGACACATTAGAATTGATTGATGATATTTTTGTTAATTCAATATTAATACGATATAATTATTTTTTAACCAAACAATGAATTGAATTAAATAACTACAATTCAATGCTTATGTTGTGTATATTAAACACCAGATAAAATAACATATTATTCTAATATCTCACTTAATTTTATATTTTATCCATCTATATTGTATTACGTGTAATACGGTAATTAAACGAGTCCTTTATTTATACGAGTTTTTATCTTTGCATAATCTTAGCTTATAATTAGCGGTGTTAATCGAGCCCAACTTGAATCTGAATTTATGTAATCTATTTTTTATAAATGAATTTAAAAAATTATACAAATTTGATTTATTTAAATATCAAGTCGATCGAAATCGAGCAACTCGATTATTTAACAAGGTAATCGGGTTCAGCTGCCCTACTCTTTCTCACATTAACACACTGAGACTCACTCTCTCTCTCTCTCTCTCCCATCCCACCCCCACTCCCAGAGGAGACATTCGGAGAAGATGGAAAGCAAACAGGAGGACGTAGAAGATATAGAAGAAGGGCCACCGCCGGGATATGAATCAATCCTTCAAAATCAACAACCACAAACACAACAACACGCCGAAGAGGAAGACGAAGGTCCACCACCTGGGTTTCCTCCTCCACCATTGCCATCATCATCACCATCACCAGTTCCTCCCGGTGAGTGTCTTCTCTCTTTTGCCCTCTAATCTCCCCGTATTCTCTCTTTTCTAACCTCTCTCCTCAACTTGAATATGTTTTCAGCGTTCAAACAAGTACAATTTTCATAATGTGGATTAGACTACGATGTTCATACCTACTGAAAGTTACAAGTAAATTGGAATTTATTGCAATTCATGTGAGTATAATACCGATCACAAATGATGTGATCGATTCCAAATGGCCCCTATTTTCTTTATTTAAACACACCACACACAGAGGCGAACACATTGGGTGAGATGTTAGATTGGGATCCGGATCCTGTTGTTCTTTTTTGACAGCAGCAGAGGTGTTGTTCCTCAAAACAATGCCGTTTTCACACCAAAACGATATCATTTTATTAAGTAGAATGACATCGTTGACAGTGTCATTTTGAGGAACAGCACCTCTGCTGATCCAGACTCATTAGATAGCGGAATTGTTGAATTTCCTCATCTGGAAATTTTATCACCTTGAATCTTATACATGTGGCTGTGAATGTATGTTTATATTATTAGTTGTAATTAGTTTTTGTTTCTTTTTATGTTGATCATCTGGACATTTGCGATTTTAACGGGTCCGTGGTGTATAGATGAGAATAAATGTGTTGTGCCCAGACTATTTCTTTGTTTGTTGGTCTGTTGGTTGAAAACATTTCAAGTTTAGCTTGGTAGTAGTTCTCTGAAGATCTAGTGGATAATTCAACTGATTGTGGCTGTAAATATCTTTGATTGCAGTTGCTTAAGTTTGCCATTGCCATTAATGTGGTTTCTGGCCCCTTTTCTGCACATGTTTTGTGTAGTAAAACATGCCACCTTTGGAAATAGTTTACATATGCTGACTGAGAAACGAGAAGGCAGTTGAGATAAAGCAGAAGGGCATGCTAGTTCAGAGAAGCTCCTCTTTAGGTATATTGAAGATCAAATATGCCCTTCATTCTTGAAATGCATGGCTTTGTTTCTGCTAGGTTAGAACTGGGAAGCACTAGAGTATTGAGTTTGTTAACTGAGTTGGAAGCACTAAGATAGAAAGAGCTTGAGAGACAAAAAAATTCAGGAAAAGTTTTGTTCCGCTGAAGGTTAACCTTAGTGGGACCTTGATGGGTTCACGTCGTACTTGCTCGAGATAGTCTAGATTGACCGAACCAGTGGGACCTTGTAAAGCGGCTATATGCTTGTCATTTTTTGATTACCTTGTGATTCACACGAAAAACATAAAACTAATGTTACTTCTAGCCTTCATATCATCTGTAAGTACAAAACCACTACTATCATCAGCGGTTACTTTTGGTGTATCTTTGTCCTTACCCCCTGATTCCCCCTTAGTTACTGTCTAGTTTTACTTTCAAGGTATATTTCTTCCAGCATGTAGCATTTATGACATAAGATGCTACTTCTAGCCACATGACTATCATTTACAAGCATAAAACCTCATAACCCTTAGGATTCGTATAATGTCCTAAGAGCAGATAAATCCAATTAATTACTTAGCCAGTGGAAAAAATATAAGGTGTCTTAACTAGTTCAATTACCCAAATACTTCATTGATGTGTAGGGCTTCAAAACTAGTTATGCTTCAAACCCACTAGCTTTAAGGAGCAGGTTTTGCAGATATAAAAATGGAGAGAAGACAAGAAGATACCAAAACTGAAGATGAAGGACCCCCACCTGGATGGCAATCTATACCTCCACCTCAACTACTGGAGCCATCGCCACCGCATACATTGCCGCCACAATCATCATTATCAGCTCCTTCTGGTGAGTATTTCTCCCAATAATCTCCTCCTTTTTTCTTCTTTCGTTCACCCCATTTCTTTTGTTCTGGTTTTGCTGTAACACAGATTGATTCAAGTGTTTGTGGACAAACATAATGTAACCCTTGACTAATCGAAATAGAGGTAGTGTCTTAATCAGTCAAATTACTTTACTAATCAAATAGTGTTAACTTGCTGACTTACAGATATAGAAATGGAAAGCAAAAAAGAAGGCGTTGATGACGAAGATGAAAGACCACCACCAGGGTGGGAGTCTGTCCCTCCGCCACAACCATTGTTGTTGCCGCCTACTAAATTACAACCGCCACAATCATCATCAGCTCCTTCCGGTGAGTCCTCTTCTTTCCATTATCTTATTTTTTTACCCCTTTTTTTCCTTGATTTCTTTGTTTTAGTATGGATTACTCTGGAACTAATATTACACGTGTGTGTGCCTCTTGCATGTATGCCAACACACAAACAAATAGAACTTTAAATGTGAATCCTTCGACGTTTCATGTGTAAAATCATTCTGAAGATTTGGCTTTTGTGAAGTCCAGAAAAAAGAGTTTTCTTAAACACACTAGATTTTGTATGACAATTTTTTTCTCAATGTATATGTTAGTACTTTTGTAATTTTACTCTACACTGTTAATTTTATTTACATGATTAGAGTTAGAAGCAATGATCAAAATATTGTTTCAGTGTACCGTTTTGATCAGCTCAAAAATGAAAATGCAATGAATTATTTGGAATGAAGAAAAAATATAGAAATACGTGAAAACACAAACACAATCCATTTGTTTATAAAGATAAGCTTAATAATTGATGGATTGAGTATGTTTATTGAGTTAACATCCATTTATAGAAATTAGCATCAAGTTGCGGGGGAAAAACCTTCACATGAAGCGAAAATCACTTCAACTAGTTTCAAACACTTAATTTTAAATTGTGTCGTCAAATTAATAAGTAAAATTATTCCATTAATCTTAAAATCATTGCATAAACAATTTTGACACGCATAAATACTTAATTTCATATATTTAGCAAGCAAGTTATATGCCATAAAATTAATTACAACTATTTAACAAATAAGTTATATTGTTAATATACCAATTTAGTAAATAATAATAATTAACAAGAATAAAAGGAAAAAGGGAAAAAAATGAAGGGATTATAACAAGGGTTATTAACAATGAATGAATAATAAAAGGAAAAAAAGGGGGGAAAGGACATTAACTTTATCAATAAATATAAAAAATGAGAGAAAGATGATGGAGTGGAATACCCATCCCAGATTTGTTGATAGAAGGAGACTGAATGAAAACCCTATAGAGAAGAAGGAAGAAAGAGAGAAGAAAAAGAAGAGAAAGGAAGAACAATTGAACTCCTTCTATTGTCATGTCACTTTTAGAAATACTGAGTTATATCAGGCAACCATTAATCATAGCTTCAAGTTGAATGAAGTGAGAAGGAAATCTTCACAATTGAACCCCTAAACATGCTTCTCAATTTCATCTGTCTCATGCCCCCCATCCTCCCAACATATTAATGCACCAATGACAACCTCTAAGATTGTATAACCTTATGGAATGCCCCAACAAATAATGGAGAAAACTTACTTACGGTTTTGACAGTATTGGATCTACAGATTATAGATCCTTTGTTATGACGAGATAGTAAGAACTGCAGAGGCCACAATGCTTACTGGGATATATGGATATTCTTAGTGGAATTAATCAGAATATTTTAGTCCTTGCCATTTGTGGGACGAGTACAATTGCTCAATGGATATATGCAAAAGGTTTCTGAGATGGGATGGTTGGTTGAAGGGAAGATTCCATTGATGGGGTCTACAACTACTTAGTTGCTCAAATGGTTTTTGCATTAACAAAATCATTGTAAATCTAGAGATCAGTTGGAGGCTTATAAAACTCGATTGTTATGTCTTTTATGAGCCTCCACTTATTGAATGATAGCCTGAAGGCTGCGGTAACTGTTCTCCATGAGCATAACACCTCGTAATGTCCAGATTTGGAATATCTGTAGGGCAGATGAATCTGATAAATTACTTGACTTATAGATAACCATAAATGGAGCCGTATGTTGTTGAATTCCCAAATACCCCACCAAGTTTGTAGCAACATAGAAGTAGGTGATGCATCATGTGTATAAAAGTTAATTTGTTCACATCTCAGACACAGAAATGGCAAGCGAACAGCAAGACATCACAGACAAAGACGAAGGGCCCCCACTTGGGTCGGAATCCATGCCTCCACCACAATCGCTGGCACCTGCACCACCCCCAACATCATCACCAGCAGCAGTTACTTCTGGTGAGTCTTCTATACAACCCACCTATTTTGAATTTTTGTGCCTTTTTTTGAACTTGTAAATGTGTATTTTGGGTAATTAACACTTAATTGACTAAATCCAATTAAGTAGTCAATTTGATTTCGAATCATCTAATCAATATCCAAATCCGATGGAATACAATGTAATTTACACATATTACCCGAGGTTAATTAATTATCATGAAATGTAGCCAGTAATGTTTAATGTCTGCTGATTTTGATTTTAACTTGGATCTCGGTATTTTTAGTTGGATTTGAACTCATATGGCACAACTCTCAGCTTAGCTTAACCCAAATAAGTCGTGCAAAATTAGAAGGTCATCAGGACAAAGTAATATCACGAGAAGTTCCTCAGGCATCTTGAAATCCAACAAATGCTTTACCATATTTTCTCCTCTAGTTTGTGAATGCCTTCCAACCGTCCCCCTTTTTCCTCTTGAGAAAAGCAAGTTTCCACCTTAGGAGTAGCAATAAGTGAGGTCCTCACTGATAGAGTGTTTCATTAAATTTTTTGATGGGCTAAATTTGGCAGCACCACAGAAAGAACCTCACTAAATTTGGTCCTGCCGAGGGAAGGACTAGTCTTACTAAATGAAGGCTATTCTTGTTGCTCATCAAACTCTTGGATTTCTTTTGTCAAATGCAATGGATATTATGTTCTACTGGATGGGGTTTACCGTTTATGTATTAGTTGCTGAAAGTGTTCTCGGCTTCATGTATTGCTTTGTGTTGTATGAGAACACACAAATAAAATGTATTCAGGATATAACTATGGTGTGTGAATGACATAAAACCTAACAGAATAACCACACCAAATTTGGTAATATCATTTGCAGCATCTTCCAATAATTCCTTCTTTAAATGAAATTCAATGATGATATATGAGTCAATTGAGTAAAATACTGCATCGAGAACATGGGACCGATAATAGTTGATGCTTAGTCCAACAAGAGTATAGACCCCGGACATCTCAGATATAATATGGAACTTATTCTTGCACTACAATGTGACAATGAAATTTTTAAGAGGTCTATCATTCTTATACATTATTGTTCTGATCTTGGCCAGTTTATTGGCATTGTATTTCCAGGCTTGTGTACTTGTTAAGATTTTAGGACAAACTATTTCGGGTCTATGACCATAAATGTACTCAAGTTTTGAGGATGCAATTTTTTTTTTATTCTAACCTTCTCACTCTGCAAGCTCTGTGCTTTGGATGCAGAAAAGGCTCAAATGGTTTGTGGTTCTTGCCGTCGATTGCTTTGTTATCTGCGAGGGGCTAAACATGTTCAATGTTCATGCTGTCAAACAGTCAATATTGTATTAGAAGGTTCTACCCCTCGCCCAATACCTTAAACTGCCAAGCACTTGGGCACTTTCTAACGATTTAACTCCGCCTATCCTTCCATCTCTTTCTAGTGTTTTACAAAAAGAATCTTCTTATAATATGTTTTTTTGTCTTAAATTTATAAAGTTTCAAGATCTTATCACATCACAGTAGATAGATTTGAATTGCATATCTTGATTCCTTGTCAATAACTATAATTTTCTGTTTTTTTTTTCTTTTTGAGTTTTTAATTTTTTGCAAAGCCATTCCATACTGTTGCTTATATCTCTTAGTGGAGGTGAAAGAGCCTTGAAGTACTTGTTTCTACATCTCCCACGTGGGCCTGGAGCAAGGACACCACAGTTCCTTTGCCCTTGTTCAATTTGTTTGTTGAACAGGACTCACAGAATCAATGACGATGAGTTGTATATACATGCATATGCACCTAGCCCACCTATTGTTTGAATCGAACCAAACTAAGTCTTATGTCACAATCATTTGGGGTCGGGTACATGAGTCTGTCTTATTGTCTGATACAATATGTATCATATATTTAGGTGAAATATGAAGGTTGAGATTTGGACAAGCCATAGTTGAACAAAAACTTGCATCACATATCTCTCATTCCTTTTGTAATTTAGCCTACCCATATCTAATGTAACACAACATAACACGTTATTGCATCACATGTTATTGAAAGTTTGTCGTTATTTTATCCTTTGGTACCCATAGAGAAGTACATTGCATTACCACTGAACCATAAGGTTGTTGAAAATGATGGTCAATATCTGAATCCATTAGCCCTACACATGTGCGTGTGTGCATGGGGCATGTGAAAATTTTACATTTATCTATTTACTGCATGATAATCAACTTGTTTCTCGTGATGTCGTGTTTCTAGATAGAGTTATTGATCATTGTTTTTGCAGCTCATCAAGTCGGGCAAGTCAAATGCGGGAGTTGTGCAGTTTTGCTGATGTATCCATATGGAGCACAAGCAGTTAGATGTTCTTCTTGTGGCTCTGTGACGGATATAGGAGTACGTGACTATTCCTTGCAAAAATATACATGCGTGCCCTCATATTATTGCTTTTGCCATTGTACTAAGAAGTATGCACACGGACACAGACACACACGACATTTTTAAAAAAAGTAGGATACAAACACGTTTGAAATACACTATATTTTATATATCACATTATATAATTTATTGCAAATATAGTGATAATGATTTGCAATTCTTAAAAAAATTTAGTATTTTATGATAAATAACTCTTATGTTTAGTCATTTGTGTGATTTTTTTGACTAAAACATTATCATAATAGTCGATCATCATCAAATTTTTTTATAGACAATGTATAGTATACCTAATATATAATTTTAATTTAAATAATTACTCTCATTTTTTCAACTCCACTTTTATTTTTAAAAAAAATTTATTAATTACATTTCAACACATGTTTATTATTTAGTAGTATACATGTCCCAAAGAAAAATCGGATACGTATCCTAAGGGTGTCGGTGTCTGACATGGATACGTCACCTTCTTGAGAATGTCCAAGTTTCACAACCATTGTATGTTGGATTCTTTTATGGAGTTCAATTGCAAAATACATACCGATGTTTGTTTTGAACAGCCGGTAAACTAGGTTGTTCTTTAAATTTGCATTCCTCACAAACATCTCCGATCTTCTTAGAGAAAATCAGAATGAGTTAGGTTGCAAATCTGTGAATCATATTGGACTTTTTTTCAACATTCTGATTTATGTTTCTTGTTGTAAGTGTAGGTGCACAATAAACGGCCACCTCTATCGGTGCAACAGGCTCGGCGACAGCCTCCTCTCGACCCCGTTCATTAGACTCTGTATTTATTGGTGAGATGCTCAATGCCATCGCGCACGACTACAGACACTTTGCTGAATATGTGCAGTTAGCTCATGTTTGTACAAATTATGTCTATATATATATATATATATATATATATTGCCTTTATTACATATTAGCAATGCATGACGTTGTACTTGAATATATTTAAATGATAATTTTTTATTTAAAAATTAAATTATATGTCTAATTAAATTGAATAATAAACTATATAATTTTTATTTTAATTATTGTCAAACATTCTTATTGATTTATTCTACCCACGAGTACTAATATGTTATTTATTTAGATATCATTTTAACCCTTTAGATTTTTGTCAAAAAAATTGATTAAATTGCAATACTATTGTTTTTGTTATAATAATATGATATTGTTGTGTATCAAAAAATCAATTATAATAGATCTTGGTCTATAGAGTAATAGAATATAGATTTGACTTATTTCTTTATATAAAAATAGTCATAGATATAGAAAATTATATGTAAGTGAATTATTAATAAATGAATCAAAATTTTTTAACAAAATATTCTTAAAGAACTTATAAGTCAAATAGATAAGTAATAAAACTAGAGTGAAAGTAATATATAGAACTTAGAAGTCAAATATATATATATATATATATATATATATTTATGGGTGATAGTGAAATAGTGGGGGTGGTAGTGAAATGGCAATAGTAGGGATGGTAGTGGTGGTGGGGTGGCGATAATGGTGGTTGTTGTTGTTGTTGCGATAAAAGTGGTAGTGATTGTTGTTGTGGCAGAGATGGTGATAGAACGATGGTGGTAGTGGTGATGATGGCGGTGGGTGTGTTGGGGGTGGCGACAATGGTGATGGTGTGGATGCAGTAGTGTTGCTTGCAATGATGGTGGTGGTGATTGGTGTGACAGAGATGATGGTAAGGTGGTGACAGTGATGATGGTGGTGGTTGTGAGAGTAGTTGTAGTTGTGGGATGGTAGTGGTGATGGTGGTGGAGGTGGTATTGATGGTGGTGGTGGTGGTGCTGCAATTTTAAACACTATTTTAAAAAAAAATTATTTATGAGAAGTTATAAGTCCTATAAACAATTTTAAAAAGTCACCTTAAAACACCCTTAGAGACTTATTTTTCTTATTAAATTTAATGTGTTAATATTAACTGTTAGATTAACATTAAATTAAAATTTAAAGAGATATCAATCGCAAAAAAAAAAATTTATTTTGTTTATATTTTGATATTTAAATTATACTGTACTTAATTTATACTAGTTATTATTCAAGCTTGAAGACACAGAGTAATACAAAAAATAGTTAACAATAAATATATTGTATTCACACTGAAAATTAAATCACAAACATAGAAGAGAGATAAATGAATTTAAGCACTGATTGTGGTGGGGTGAGCGGTGGTAGTAGTGGTGGGCGGCAGTGGTAGTGGTGGGCGACAATGGTAGTGGTGGGAGACAGTAATGGTTATGGTGGCTGACAACGACTGTGGTAATAGTGGTAGTCGTGGGTGGCAACAGTGATGGTGGTGATAGGTTTTGTGTGACGATAATGATAGTGACAACTATGAGTGACAACGGTAATGGTGGAGGGTTTGGGTGGTGTAGGCGACAATGATGATGATTAGTTGTGATGGTGGTGAGGCGACGACGATTGTGGTGAATTATGGTGGTAGACGATGACGGGTGCTTATGGACGATAGTGTGATGGATGATAACGAATGACGATGATAATGGTAGGTGTGGTGGGGGTAGATGACAGTGGCTAGCAATGATGATAGGTGACGACAGGTGGTGGTGGATGATGACAGTAAGCAATGGTGGTAGTAAATTAATGGTGATAGTGATAATAAATATATGAATGAGATGACGGTAGTAATAAATGATGGTGGTGGACAATAGTGGTAACAATTGATGGTGGGTGACGATGGCGATGGTGATAGTGATGGTGAAGGTGGTCGTGGGGTTGAAAATGGTAGGGGTGGTGGTGTTGGTGGTAGGCGTAGGGGTGAGACAATGATAGT
>CM042186.1:2738750-2768912 GCA_023539305.1 Ilex asprella | reverse complement strand
TACATAGATTATCGGGTCATAGTCAAATGGGTGCAATGATAAAAATTCTTTCATCATGATCAGAGTCACATGTTGAAGTCATAGAAAATAAGATTAGATAGATATGACCACCTGTGATTGATGTTTTCTGTACTAGGCTTTTTTTTATTTATATTGTTTTTTCACTCTTAGTTATCTAAGATAAGACTATTAATCAAACCGAATTATTCGAGCTCTGTTCGTTTTTGGTTCGTTTAAAAATGAGCTAAACTTGAACAATCTTTTAGACTCGTTTAGAAAATAAGTCCAACAAGCTCGGTTCGAGCTCGACATGCTCGACTTGTTTATGTACAAATATTCGGACCTGACTCGAGTTCAACTCATTTTCTAAATGAGCTGAACTTGAATAATTTTTTAAATTTGGTTAAGAAAATAAATTTTTTGCGTTCAATTCAAACTCGTTCAACAATCAACCCTAATACAAGGTAGAGTTTAGATCAACAGATCATCAAGCCACAATCTACATCAAACATCAAACGCAACTAGGGATGATTAATTGAGCCAAATTACTCGGGTTCAGCTTGAGCTCGGTTTGGATAGAACTCGACTCGAGCTCGGCTCGTTTTCTAAACAAGCTGAACTTGAATAATTTTTTAGGCTCATTTAAAAATCTGGACTCGTTTGTATGTAAATGAGTCAAACTATTAGGGTTCGACTTGAATTATTTTCTAAAAAAATTGAGCTTCAACAATTTTTTAAGCACATTTAGAAAAATGAGCTCAACGACTCGACTCGGGCTCGGAAAGCTAGCCTCGATTATCAGCCCTAGACGCAACCCATTCCATCTGAGAGTTCTGATTTGACAATAACCAAAATAAAGGAAGATATGGACTTACACAGTATATTGCTTGCAATTTCTTCTTCACTGCGCTAGGATTCATGGTTGAAGTGAGCAGATACATAAATAACAGTCATCGATCAACCCACTGATTTGTTAGTTGTATTGTACTATGCCTGCTGCTCCATTTCAATGGCTGAAATAATAATCACAATACTAGCCAAGATATGTAGGCTCATGAGTTTAGAGAAACCCAAACTTCTCACTGCTTAACTCAGTAGTCACCATCCGGCTTTACCTCCCAGGTTGTATGTATTTCGTAAACCCCAATAACAACGACCCATTACGTGTGACTCTATGCACTTAAGACAGTGTCTTCCCAATCCTTATAAAACTTAGCAATCTGTCGAGAACAGCTACTGAGAAAATTTTGTGTGTTTTCAGTTGCTCTATGAATTCCTCTGCTTCTTCCACATCTCCCCGCCTTTCCAAAAATTTCAAACAGGCCGACAAAGTCTCTTTGCTGGGCTTCCAATTAGATGGACAAATCAAAATTGCTTTCTTCAAAGCTTCCACAGCATTTGGAACTTGATTATTTTCAATATACCCACCAGCTAATGAGCACCATGTATTAGCAGAAGGATTGCCCCCCTTGGCTATCCCCTTTTCTAAAAGGGATTCAGCCTTCCCTAAGAGACCATTTCTACAATAAACATCTATCAAGTAGTTTGGAATCCGAAAATCATAGGTTAAGCCCCTCGATTCCCATTCCTTAAAAATCTTCTCAGCATCTTCAATCGCATTAAATTTCATTAGTGAGCTCATCATGGTCATATAACCCTTATTAAAGATTTTCTCCTTCTTGTATAGATTCCAGATCCGGTGCAATTCATCTTTTTTTCCGGTGTCAGCATACAGTCTGAGGAGACAATCAAATGCAACATTCCTTTTCTTGGTTGAAATAATCCGCCCCTCCAGTTTACTCAACATTGCCAAAGCTTTATCCACCAAACCAACTTTCAAGTACCCATCTGCTGCAACAGCGTAAGTATAATAGTCCAAAGTTACGGCGTGATCAGATTCCATTTTTCTAACAATTTTATCCATTCCTTCAATATCAGAAGCCGCAGCATATGCACTAAGACGAATGCTATATGTGTAGTAGTCAAAATAGATGCCCTTCTCTTCCATTTCATGCACCAGAGTGTCTAATTTCTCCCAACTTTTCATTTGATAATATAAATTCATCATAATATTGTAGCTCCGTGGTGTCCTAGCATACCCCATATCCCTTAATTTCTGCATGAAGGTCTCCGATTTTTCCACCGCTTTGTTATGGGCATAGCAATTCAGAAGAGCTGAATAAACTTCAAAGCCTTTTAATATTTGCGGTATGTTTTCGAAATATTTCTCAGCTTGTTCTAACCCATGCACTCTACAAATCAAATTTAGCCGATTTGCAATGTCAACTTTCATGAGGGGAATGTATCTTTTATCGGTCATCCACTGTGACACCTGAAAAGAACATTGGAAACAGAATTCAGGGATTAGATTCACAACATTATATAATGACTTTGGAGATTTTATGCAACGGATCAGCAGACCATCACTGCAATGTTGGTCATGGCAAACGAATCCCTAAAGTCAATAATCCCTAGACATACCCATACCAAGAACTCAATCTTGTTAATGATTAATTAAAAAAGTTTATAGAGTACATTACTTTGATAAAAATCATTCTAGAACCATAAAGAAATAATTGCATTCATAAAATATTCAATTTACAATGATGAAAACCATACCCTAACTCGAGAATAAGAAGGGATTACTCATTGGCCATGAGTTAATTCTTCACAAAACTAAGAAAAAGTCTAAGGAAGAGGTCTAGGAAGAAATCTAGGAGGAGGTCCTTCCTAAAGCTACCCAATAAAGCAAACAACAAAATTCCAGAGCACCCTTTATCTGCGCTATTGCCATTTGACTGCACTTGTGAATTTTTTGTTGATTCCCTTTGCTTCAACAACAAAATCCAATAGAAATTGTAAAACAAAAGCCAATATGTGTCGGAACCAGATACAAACACCCAAAATGAAACAAAAAATACAACACACCTTGATACATACATATGTGATACATATCATCTCCATGTTTATCTACTGTAAGATTTCAATTTGGAAGTTCAAGGGTCTATTAAGTTACATTCAATATTCATATATGCAGCTAATTCTCGAGAACCCATTTGCAGAAAATAACAAAAACCCAACACAAATTGTATAGCAAATCATTGAGGAATTATACCAAACGTGCATCCAAATTGTTAATTTTTGAAAACCCATCTTCTTAATTTATTCTTAAAAAAAAAAAGAGCGTACCCAGTGTAGGAGGCTCCTGTTATGCCATTGCGAGGTTTGGGGAGGGTTAGCAGAGAGCAACCTTTTTTTTCTTAAAGCCAACGTTTATTCGCAAATAAACCATTTTTTTACACTAAATTAACAAACCACAACTTAGAAACTTGAGTATAAATGACCAAAGTGATAATTTTATTAACCACGAGAGATAAAAAGGGAAATGGCTAACCTCAAGAGCGTGTTTGTACCGTCTGTAGAATCTCAATTCTTTGATGATCCGTTGAAGCTCTTCTCTCTGGACTTCCTTTCCTTCTCTGACCCACTGATCCAGTACTGCCACAATGGAAATATTAGGGTCACCCACTGGTGAGATTCTACCGTAGAGTGTTTGAGGCCATTTAGGTGAAGGGAGAGTTTGAGTGGATGTTGAGCTAAAGAAAAGCCTGAAGGCCTTTTGATAAGCAAATTTGGAGTGTGGGTTCAACAAGGTAGAGAGAGAAAGCTTCATTTGGAGAGAGAAAGGTAGGGGTTTAGGGTTTTCAGGGAGGGGAGAGGGAGAGGGAGAGGGAGAGAGAGAGGGGTTGGTTTAAGCCCTAGAGGCAGACTCAGTATAGTGTCTTTGGGTTGGAAGTTGGGGTGGCTGAACCTAATCAGCTTGAGCCCAAGTCATTTAGATTGAAATTGTGATGCCTGCAAGTTTGGGCTTGTTGGTCAATTTTAGCCCAATTCATTTGGATTGAAATTTGAAGCCCAAAAGTTTTGTTTTGTTGGGCTTGTTCAATCTAATGAACTTGAGCCCAAACTATTTAGATTAAAATTTTGAAACCAAGGGTAAAATTTATAACTAATTAGAGATTAGTAGTATGGGAACAAAATAAATGGTTGTTCACATACTCACGGGAACTACATTTACAACCTTAGAATGAAATCACACGTTTTCTTTGTTATTTACTTTTTTAAACACCAACTAAGGAGCAAAACGACAAGCCTTGAGTTCAGACAGAGGTATGATGACCTCTAGTTAGTCATGAGTTCAAAGTCCTCGTATGAGGGCCTTGATCTAATTAGTCACGGGTTCAAGTCTTTTACCTTTTGCTCTCCATGGGTAGAGGATGACTAGCAATTAATCATGAGTGACGATGCGCAATAGAAGTTTATGCAAAATTAATCAAGGATAAAATAAAGAAGACTCAACGCAACCAAACATAAAGATTAGATAGTTCAGTTTGGGTGGCATATTCCACTAGGAATGACTATGGTGGTTGGAGAATCTTATTGCTCAAAATGTGTAGCGTGCTGAGAGGTGTGTGATTGTAACGCCCCAAAATTTACCCTGTAAGACATTACTATCTAAATATAATCCAATCATGAGAGCAACTATAATAACTATTAAATAATAAATCATTCATCCACTTGACAAAGAATAAATATTAAAGTCACTAAAACATTATAATTTCTCCAACTTATAATTTAAAACCAAAGAATATCTAGCAGCGGAATAATAAAAACTAACTGAAACATTGTTTCACAAAAATCTTTCCAAATATAATAATCAAAACTACATTTCTAAACCTCTACTTCAAGATCCTCATATTGACCCTCTCCAGCTTTGAGATCAACCCGCTCATCTAACTCGACATCCTCATCTCTGCCAAAATATGTAATGTGTTGTAGGAGGTGAACAAAAGCCGTAGGAAATCCCTCTTAAATCCAAACAAAGTTTAAAATAATAATAAAAAAAGGCAAGTCTTTTTTAAAAAATAACATATATAGCATTTTGAAAGTAGAACAATGACAGTTATAATGATCTCAAGTGTACGAAAAATACAATAAATCAATAAAAGGAATAAACGTGTTGTGATTAAAGCAATTAATAATTAATTTAGTAGTATCATCTCATATTCTCATGTATGTTGGTTTATCCCCATCATCATGTATGTTGATTGTTTCTCAAGAATCTATACAATGATTCTATCTCGTTTACCCATCACGACCACACAATCTCAATCATTTTCCACGTGGTCAAATCACAAACAACTTTAGAAATAGTGCATACTATCTCCCACGACATTAACTGTCACGTCTCATCCCGGTCTCCCAAGGATAAGACACGACTAAGTTTTTGATACACCTGTTCACATATAAATAATTTAGATTAATAAAACATTAATTGATCCCACAGGTGCAACAATATCACTCATCACCTTAGTCAATAAGCATGAAGATAAACCTGTATCATATATACCACCTGTACTAATTGTTTGTTTTCAAAGTTATAGACATATACAAAATTCCACACTCACCTAGCATACATCACGAAGTATGCCTGTTGAGTCTGTTTACAAATATATACTATTAATATACCATCATAATATCTCATTTATCATAATGTACAACCCAAAAAATATTTACTCATTTAAAATTAAATACATAACGAACAAAATCTCACACTAACGTTGTACAAACTCAACCGAATTGATAGTGGACTGATCTGTGTCTCCCTCTCTTATACGTGAAAAAGGAGAAGCTGTAGAGGTGTGAACTAAACTACGCGCTCAGTGAGTATACATGTCATATATGAAGTAATAATGATACTAATACACAGAAATAGGCAAATACTATGTAAATACACGTATCAAACAACAACATTAATTCAATTCCAAGAATTCACAAGTCATAACACATCCGTACTACCACTCATCGGGTAATCGATGTCACATTGATCTGTGTCTCTCGAACCTCTCGGGAACACTATAGTGCTAGCACACCACTGCACACCCAGTGATCAGACATCGACGCCCCTGTCTCAAACAGTGTGCCACATTCCACAATACACAATACACATTACAAAGCATCATCCAATCATATAAGCACATAACACATAATCCTGGAGAAATTCTATCATCTAACATTATCTTATAATAGTATTTTCAAAAAATATAAAGATATACACCCACCTCAAGTGTACAGAGTTACGACAAGCCTCCGGACCTACCGGTGAATTCCTTCGATGTTCCCGTATCTGTTTCAACACCAACCGTTCCACCTGTTCCACATAACACATTTGTATTTACAATATGAACATATTTATCAAATTGAATAATTGATCATGCACCAGTGCATGCAAGATAATTCAACACAAAGTGCCCCAATAACCTCAGTTACCGCACTGTTCACTAACATACTGGCACATTAGATTTAGGGATCATATTGTCTCTCCAAATCTTCAAAATCACTCACATTAATCACAATTAGGATTAAGTAGATCATACACATTGACCAGGGGTCCATTTTCTCACATTTCGACCCCGAATCCTAAAAATTGCACTTCCGGTATTTCACACCGGATATCATTTCCATTTGTATTCGAAAGTCACATTATTGCATCTAGCATCATTTGAAAATACAGCATGCAACATTTCGGGTCATTTGGATTAAAATTCACACATGTAATAATAATATTCAAAAATCATGATTTCGGCGTTACTGGTACCCATTTTCAATTTCTATCGCACTTTTTATTTAAAACCGTCACACTTAATCTCACACACACATTTAATCATGCAAAATAACCCTTTAATTGAACCCTTAAACCCCTAATTTCACTTCCAAAACCTTAATCCCAAACTAGTCCCCTAAAGCATCTCAATAATTGTTTTTCACATTTAATTAAATACCCATGTAATTTTCTTTCTTAATACCCTTTAATTATATTTAATACACTTAATTAACTTACAAAAATTTTCTTTGAAATTAAAATAAAACAGCCCACATATATACACACCCACTTAAAATTAATCACATACACATACACTAAAATGAACACTCACCCGCTTACCTTCTTCTTGTTTTCTTCCTCTTTTTCCCCCCACCTTCTCTCCCTCCTTGCTCACGGCATCAAGGCATACCCAATTTTTTTTTCCTTGTTTACTCTCCCTCACTCTCGGTTCAAGCAAAATAAAGAACACACACACACACACACTCTTCTATGCCTAGTCAAACACACACACACACACATGGCACACCCACACCCACACCCACACCCACACCCACATACATAAATTTTAAAATAACACACCACCATTTGTTTGACACATATAGAAAGATATTTTCATGAAATTTTAATAATCCTACTTGGTTCCCCCCAAATTCTTAAGTACTTCCAAAATTAACCCAATATTATTTTCATACACAAAATTCTATCAATAACTAATTTAACATAATTACAATTAATCCACATAATTATGTTAATATGTATGCAATCCATGATCGGGTTTCACAACTCTCTCCTACTAATAAAAATTTCGTCCTCGAAATTACTTACTTGGACTAAACAAATGAGGGTATCGAGTCCGCATACTATCCTCAGTCTCCCAAGTTGCTTCCACTACTGAGTGACTTCGCCACAAAACCTTTAACAATGGTATCGTCTTCGTGTCTAATACTTTCTCCTTCCTATCCAAAATCTGAACCGACTGCTCTACATAAGTCAAATCCTCGGCTAATTCCATCGATTCCGAAGTCAACACATGTGATGGGTCAGACAAGTATTTTCGTAACATAGAAACATGAAATACATCATGCAACATGGACAACTCCATTAGTAACTTCAACTAATATGCAACAGTTACAATCCGTTCTACAATGCTATATGAACCAGTATACTTGGGAGCCAATTTTTGTTTCTTGCCAAAAGAAATTACCCCTTTCCAAGGTGATACGTGTAGGAATACTTGATCACCTAACTTAAATTTCAAATCACAACGCCGATTATCTGCATAACTTTTTTGCCTACTCTGTGCCCTCCGTAAGTTCTCCTGTATGACTTTAATCTGATCAGTGGTCATCTGCACAACCTCTGAACCCAATAACTTCCTCTCACCCACTTCACTCTAGCACACTGGGGTTCTACACTTTCTTCCATACAAAGTTTCATATGGTGCCATTTCAATCGCATTCTGATAGATATTATTGTAAGCAAATTCAACTAAAGGCAAATATTCATCCCAGTTTCCTCTAAGATCCATGACACAAGCTCTCAACACGTCCTCCAGTATCTGAATAATACACTATGTCTATCCATCTGTTTATGGGTGGAATGTTGTACTAAACATCAAAGTAGTGTCCAACGCAGTCTGTAAGCTAGGCCAAAATCTCGAAGTAAAACGTGAATCCCTGTCAGAGACAATAGATGTCGGTACACCATGCAGTTTCACAATCTCATCAATGTACAATCTAGCTAGCCTATCAAGAGAATAGGACATCTTAATATCTAGAAAATGAGCAGACTTCATCAACCTATCAACTATTTCCCAAATTGCCTCATGTCCTTTTTGTGTACGAGGCAAATTACTCACAAAATTTATAGTGATATGCTCCCACTTTCACTCTGGAATCTTTAGAGGATGCAATAGACCTACTGGTCTTTGATGTTCTGCCTTCACCTACTGACATACTACTGTGTGCTTCCTCTATTATTTCTCTTTTTAACCCTGCATCGTTAGGTACACATAACCGATAATCAAATAACAAAACATCAACGCTGTCAACAATAAAATTAGTCTTCACTCCAACCTTCACCTCTTTCTTCAAATTTCTCAATCTGGAGATCATGTTGTTGTGCCTCTCTGATCATATCCACCAGCACTGGTCTCAAAGTCAGCGTAGCAAGTAAAACTGTAGTCTCTCTTATCCTCAACTACACTCTCAAAGATATCAAATCCACAAATAAACCCCTCATAATTACTAGTAAACTAGCCAATCTTTCTGATGATTTTCGACTCAAAGCATTTGCCACAACGTTTGCTTTCCCTGGCTGGTAATGAATAGTGCATTCATAATCCTTAATAAGCTCAATCCAACACTGCTGCCTTCGATTCAAATCTTTCTGGGTGAGTAGATATTTCAAACTCTGGTGAACTGTATAAATCTGATATGTAACTTCATATAGAAAGTGTCTCCACAACTTCAGTGCAAATACAATAGCTACAAGCTCCAAATCGCGGGTAGGATAATTACACTCATGTGGTTTCAACTGTCTAGAGGCATAAGTTACCGCTCTGCCATGTTGCATCAACACACAATCCAACCCTTGATGTGAGGCATCACTATAAACCATGAACCCATCACTACCTGAAGGAGTAGTCAATATTGGTGTAGTCGTCAATCTAGTCTTTAGTTCCTGAAAACTCTGCTCACATCTATCGGACCACTCAAACTTCACACCCTTCCGAGTTAATCTAGTCAGAGGCATAGCTATAATGGAGAAATTTTGTACAAACCTTCGATAGTAACCTGTCAAACTTAGAAAACTCTGAATTTTTGTCATTGCCATCGGTCTCTCCCAGTTAACTACAGTCTCAATCTTAACTGGATCAACACATACACCATCACCAAAAACTATATGCCTTAAAAATATAACCCTATCCAACCAAAACTCACATTTACTGAATTTAGCAAATAATTGCCTATCTCTCAATGTTTGCAGTACTACCCTCAAATGCTACTTATGCTTTTCTTCACTACGGGAGTATATCAGTATATCATCAATAAACACTATCACAAATGAATCAAGATATGGTTGAAATATTCGGTTTATCAGATCCATAAATACATCAAGATCATTAGTCACACTAAAAGGCATCACCAAAAATTCATAATGTCCATACCTGGTCCGAAAGGCAGTCTTCGATATATCACTATCCCTTACTTTCAACTGATGATATCTTGACCGAAGATCAATCTTTGAAAACACCTGAGCACCCTGTAGCTGGTCCAACAAATCATCTATACGCGGCAATGGATACTTGTTTCAGATAGTCACCATATTCAGCTGTCTGTAATCAATGTATAACCTCATAGTGCCGTCCTTCTTCTTTACAAATAATACTGGTGCACCAAAGGAGATACACTAGGCCGTATAAATCCTCGATCTAACAAATCCTGTAACTGCACTTTAAGTTCCTTCAATTTCGTTGGAGCTATCCTGTATGGAGTAATGGATATGGGACTAGTTCCTAGCACAAGCTCAACCGCAAATTCCACTTCCTGATCAATTGGTAACCCTGGTAACTCTTTCGAAAATACATCAGCGAATTCATTAACCACATGAATATTTTTCAATTCAAGAGTACCCCTCTGAGTATCTTTCACATAAGCTAAGTATATGTAGCATCCTTTCCTAAGTAACTTCCTGGCTTTAATTGCTGCTATCAAATTCCTCGGCTCAGGGCGTCGCTCTCTAAAGAATCGAAACAAAGGACATGATATGCAGACAACCAATCCATTCCTAAAATCAATTCAAAGTCTTGGAATTCAAAAGGTATCAGATCTGTAGGTAATTCTTTGTCACCCACTTGTACTAGGCACTCCTTATATACTACCCTAGTCGTTACACAATCACCCGTTGGAGTAGTTATAGTCAATTCGCAGTCTAACGGAGTAAGGGGTCTATTAGCATGCATCGAGAATGACAGTGATATAAATGAATGTGTGGCGCCTGAATCTATGAGTACTCGTGCCTGTTGACCAAAAATAGATATCATACTTGTAACCACATTCGGGGTCTCTTGAGCGTCTCGCTGGGTAAGTACAAAGACACGACCTCCAGACTCAGGTCCGCTAGGTCCATTGCCACCGACACCACTACCTCTAGTACTGCCTCCTCATCCTCGTCCTCGACCTCTACTACTCATTGCTCCTCGGGACACCATAGCTGCACTACCCATCGATGAACTCTAGGTCGAGTATTATGGACAATCTCTCTATATATGTCCCCTCCTGACCATATAGAAAACAATGCCGTGACATAGCTGGTCTTGATCCTCCCATAGGATAATTTCTGTACAATGTGCCCAACTTGCCCACAATGGTAACACGTAACTGTACTCCCCCGAGTTTGTCCCATCTCTCTACCCAGTGCAATTGAAAATGATACACTTACTCCCTGTCCTTGACTCTGGGATGCGACTCATAATTTTTTCTTACTAGCACCCTTTGGAAACATTCCCCTCCAAGATTTGCTAAAGAAGTTTTCCTTGGAACCATGTCCACTTGGCTCATATCTTTCCCTTTTTGCTTGCTCACTTGCACTCTCCATTTCCTTCAAATCAACTTCCACAATCAGGGTTTTATTGTATAATTTAGAAAAATTTGTTAACTCTAGCATCGAAATACGGGATCTGATATTGTAATTTAGCCTCATTTGGAATCTTCGACATCTTTCCCCCTCATCGGCGACAACAGAAGGCATAAATTTGGATAAAGTATTAAATTTGCCCTCATATTCCATCACTAACTGATTCCCCTGCTGCAGATGTAGGAATTCATTCTGTTTCTGATATCGATAACTCAAGGGAAAATATTTTTTATCAAAAGCATCTGTAAACTGCTGCCATGTGGGAACTCTAGGCACTAAACCGGCATCCCCTTCAACGCACACCGTCATCAATGCTCTCTTCATAGCTCCCACCAGTACTGATCCTCCTCTGCCAGCATAAAAGTAGTCAACACACTTTATCCTCCTCGCCGACTCCCATTACTCGAAATATCTTTTCGATGTGTCTCAACTAATTCTCTGCTTCTAACAGACCCGCAGTTTCGGTAAATATTAGTGGATCAAGATTTTTAAACTGTTCATATAATATACCCCTGGATCTTACTTGTTCCACTCGCGTTGTATGTTGTTCAAGGTACCTAGCTGCTGCTTCCCATAATTGTCTGGCTTCCCGGTCAACTGGTTTTTCCTCTACCTGGGGTCTTTTTCCCCTATCTCCGGTCCGAGAAAAAAACCCTTCTCCCTCCATAAATCATGTAAAAACATTTGAATATTGCATATGAGTAATGATAACATGCAATATATATATATATATATATATATTCTACACATTCACATGGACCTCTAACACCTCACTTAAACAGACCAATCCCTAAGTCCACTATCACACTAGACTCGACTTGACTATAGGATTATAAACTCTAGCTCTGATACCAACTTAATTGTCACGCCCAATCTCGGTCTCTCAAGGATAAGACGCGACTAGGTTTTTGATACACTTGTTTACATATATATAATTTAGATTAATAAAACACTAATTAATTTCACAGGTGCAATAAAATCACCCATCACCTTAGTCAATAAGCATGATGGTAAACATGTATCATATATACCACCTGTACTAATTGTTTATTTTCAAGGTTATAGACAGATACAAAATCTCATACCCACCTAGCATACATCACGAAGTATGCCTGTTGAGTTTGTTTACAAATATATATTATTAACATACCATAATAATCTCTCATTTATCATAATGTACAACCTAAAAAATATTTACTCATTTAAAATTAAATACATAACGAACAAAATCTCGCACTAACGTTGTACAAACTCAACCGAATTGACAGTGGACTGATCTGTGTTTCCCTCTCTTATACCTGAAAAAGGAGAAGTTGTAGGGGTGTGAGCTAAACTACGCGCTCAATGAGTATACATGTCATATATAAAGTAAAAATGATACTAATACACAAAAGTAGGCAAATACTATGTAAATACACGTACCAAACAACAACATCAATCCAATTCCAAGAATTCACAAGTCATATCACATCCATACTACCCCTCATTGGGTAATCGATCCCACATAGATCTGTGTCTCCCTAACCTCCTGGGAACACTATAGTGCTAGCACACCACTGCACACCCAGTGATCAGACATTGATGCTTTTATCTCAAACAGTGCGTCACATTCCATAATACACGATACACAATACAAAACATCATCCAATCACATAAGCTCATAGCACATAATTCTGGAGAAATTCTATTAAATTCTATCATCTAAAATTATCTTATAATAGCATTTTTAAAACATATAAAGATATACACATACCTCAAGTGTACAGAGCTACGACGAGCCTTCGGACCTACCGGTGAATTCCTTCGGTGTTCCCGTATCTGTTTCAACACCAACTGTTCCACCTATTCCACATAACACATTTGTATTTACAATATCAACATATTTATCACATTGAATAATTGATCATGCATTAGTGCATGCAAGATGATTCAACACAAAGTGCCCCGGTAACCTCGGTTACTGTATTGTTCACTCACATATTGGCACATTAGATTTAGGGATCATATTGCCTCCCCAAATCTTCAAAATCACTCACATTAATCACAATTAGGATTAAGTAGGTCATACACATTGACCAGGGGTCTATTCCTCACATTTCGACCCCGAATCTTAAAAATCGCACTTCCGACATTTTGCACCGGATAACATTTCCATTTGCATTCGAAAGTCACATTATTACATCTAGCATCATTTAAAAATGCAGCATGCAACATTTCGGGTCATTTGGATTAAAATTCACATATGTAATAATAATATTCAAAAATCAGAGTTTCGGTGTTACTGACACCCATTTTCAATTTCTATCGCACTTTTTATTTAAAACCGTCACACTTAATCTCACACACACATTTAATCATGCAAAATAACCCTTTAATTGAACCCTTAAACCCCTAATTTCACTTCCAAAACCTTAATCCCAAACTAGTCCCCTAAAGCATCTCAATAATTATTTTTCACATTTAATTAAATACTCATGTAATTTCCTTTCTTAATAGCCTTTAAATATGTTTAATACACTTAATTAATAACTTACAAAAATTTTCTTTGAAATTAAAATAAAGCAGCCCATATATATACACACCCACTTAAAATTAATCACATACACACACACTAAAATGAACACACACATTCCCTTACCTTCTTCTTGTTTTCTTCCTCTTTTTCCCCCCACCTTCTCTTGCCTTCTCTTCCTCCTTGTTCACGGCATCAAGGCATACCCAATTTTTTTTCCTTGTTTACTCTCCCTCACTCTCGATTCAAGCAAAATATTGAGTACACACACACTAATTTTAATTTTAAGCACACACATTTTATTACAATTCAAAGGACACATACACACACATTTCTACACCTAGTCAAACACACCCACAACCACATGCATAAATTTTAAAATAACACACCACCATTTGTTTGACACATATATAAAGATATTTTCATGAAATTTTGATAATCCTACTTGCCTCCCCCAAATTCTTAAGTACTTCCAAAATTAACTCAATATTATTTTCATACACAAAATTCTATCTAATAATTAATTTCACATAATTGCAATTAATTCACATAATTATGTTAATATGTATGCAATGTATGATCGGGTTTCACATTAACGAATCTTTCCTAGAAAATGTATACCATCCTTTTGCCTCGAACTTACTTGAACAATAGTGGTTGCTCTCACAAACAACAATCCACTACTTGTGTTAGACAGCCATCTCACCCCCATTGGGATAAATTAACCTCTAACACTTTACGACAGCTCTAAAAAAAAATTCAAGTCCGTCACAACAAACCTCTTTTAGAGTTTATGCCTACTTTGATTTATTGCTAGTAAAAAAGCTTTCAATGTTGCATTTTTTACAATCATGACACTTTTCAACTCGCGACTGCAACACAAATTTCAAACGTGAGTGATAAGCATGACGATCAAGTAAATCGTGACTCTCTTAAGATAGTTGAACTTAGAACCCTGGGGAAAATAACCCAAAAGTACATTATTTATACTACCCTAACAGGTACAATGTGATCTGCTCATGCATAACTCACATTATACCTTTCTTTTTCTTTTTTATTTGATTAATGTGAAACCTTTTTAGGTCAAGGTCACTTTGGATCCATCTTTACAAGAGTAAACTTCGGATACCTGTAATCAGTCATAAATCATGTGTTTCAATTTAGTCTAGCAAAAACTAGCGAATGTCGAACACCTGACATTCGTGTCTACAGTTCGTTCAAGTCTAACCCACACCACTGGACTACTGGTGCGGATATCATCATACCTTTTTACTCCAGTCACGTGCTTTATGTTATGTTATGTTATTTTTAGATTTCTAATAATAAATTAGGAGAACATTGAAAAAGTATGAGTTGCAAAGAAAAGTGACAATGGACCTCGATGACACAAAATTTAATGGAATGGTTGTCATTAGTGCACTGCATAATAATGTAAACTATAATAACTGTATGTTGTAACATTGCTGGAATGAGATTCACCTACAACCACGAACATTATAATCTAAAAGCAGTAGCCCTGTGCTTCAATCATATAGATCCTTAAACCTTATGACTAGCGTTTAAATCATCAAGCCATAACATACGTAGATTATCGGGTTACAGTCAAATGGGTGCAATGATAAAAATGCTTTCATCATGATCAGTCACATGTTGGAGTCATAGAAAATAAAATTCCATACATATGGCCATCTTCAAATCCTGTTGTGATTGATGTTTTATGTACTAGGTTGTTTTTTTTTTCAATCTTAGTTATCTTAGGTTATGCTGTTAATCAAATCGAACTGTTCAAACTCGACTCGTTTTAGACTCATTTAAAAATGAGTTAAACTTAAACATTTTTTTAAGCTCGTTTGAAAAATGAGTCCGATAGGCTCTGCTCAAACTCGACAGAGTTGATTGGTTTATATGCAAATACTCAGACTCGGTTCAAGTTCAACTCATTCAAACTCGGTTCATTTTCTAAACGAGTTGAGTTTCAATAATTATTTAAATTCGGTTAAGAAAACAAATATTTTAAACTTGACTCGAACTCGTTCAACTATCAATCCTAATCCAAGTTAAAGGTTAGATCAGCAAATCAAGCCACAATCTACATCAAACATCAAACACAACTAGGGTTGATAATTGAGCCGAGTTACTCGGGTTCGGCTTGAGTTCGACTTGGATAATACTTGACTCGAGCTCAGCTCGTGTTCTAAATGAGCTGAACTCGAATAATTTTTTAGACTCGCTTGTAAGTAAAATAGTCAAGCTACTTGAGCTTGACTCGGCTTATTTTCTAAAGGAGATAAGGTTCGACAATTTTTTTAAGCTCGTTTAAAAAAACGATCTTAACGACTCAACTCAGGCTCAAAAAACTAGTTTCGATTATCTACCCTACAAGCAACCCACTCCATCTAAGAGTTTTGATTTGACAAAAACCAAAATAAAAGAAGTACGGACTTCCCCAGGATATTGGATGCAGCCTATGCCATCTCATGGTCATTGCAATTTCTTCTTTACTGCAAGATTCATGGTTGAAGTGAGCAGATACATAAAGAATCGTCATCAACCCACTGATATGTCATTTGTATTATACTAATGCTTGCTGCTCCATTTTTTTTTGGGGGGAACTGGTGCTGCTCCATTTCAATGGCTGAAATAATAATCACAATACTAGCCAAGATATGTAGGCTCACGAGTTCAGAGAAACCCAAACTTCTCACTGCTTAACTCAGTAGTCACCATACTGCTTTAGCGCCCAAGTTGTATGTATTTCTTAAACCCCAATAACAACGACCCATTAATCGTTGTTATTGGCATAAAACAACGCTAATAAAACTTATTGGCATAGAACAACGCTAATGGGTCGTTGTTATTGGCATTGAACTGTTACGGTTTTAAGAGAGAAAAACAGAGAAACTAGGAACTGAAGTGAATTTATTCATTAGACTCAAACACTTAAATAGAGATAACATGAACTAGCATACCACTAAATTAGGAACTGAAACATAACAAACTATCCCACTACGGATTCCACTACTAAGACTCCTATAAACTTGGTCAAGCACTTGACTCCTAAAAACTAGGACACAACAAAGACTTATTCAAATAACAAAATCTAAAAACCTAACACCCTCCCTTAAACTGAGTGTTATACATACAATCAGTTGAGAAAGAGTTCTTCACCGGTCCGGCAAAAAATCCCTCTCAGCTTGCTTGTCGCCGAGTAACTTTCCAGCTCCCTCCTTCAAACTGGATCCTCCATTGAACAAATGCCAAGTAATTTCCACAGCTTCACGAATGTGGCAAACTTGAGGGGTTTGGTCATAATATCTGCAACTTGATCTTCACTTTTGCAAAAGAACAGATCAATGGTTCCATCCTTTGAGAGATCACGTAAAAAATGAAACCGCACATCAATATGTTTACTTCTCCCATGCAGAACTGGATTTTTTGAAAGCTTGATTGCTGAAGTGCTATTGCAATAGACTGGTGTGGGGCTCTCTTGATGAAAGCCCATCTCTTCAAGAAGTCTCCTTAACCAAATTGCTTGGGTTGCACATGCCGCAGCAACGACGAATTCAGCTTCAGTGGTGGACAAAGTAACAATTTGTTGCTTCTTTGATGACCAAGACACAACACCAGATCCCATTACAAAAGCATATCCTGATGTGCTTTTTCTATCATCTTGATCACCTGCATAATGACTATCAGTGAAACCAAATAAGCCAACATTTTCACCCTTCTTGTAAAGAATATCAAAACTAGTTGTCCCTTGCAAGTATCGAAGAATTCTTTTGGCAGCAAGAAGATGCAACTCAGTAGGATTTTCCATGTATCTACTGATGAGGCTAACTGTGTGCATAATATCCGGTCTGCTTCCAGTCAAATACATAAGACTCCCTATAATTTGCTTGTATAGAGTTGAATTAACCTTTTTTCCTTCGTGGTCTTTGGTAAGCTTCAGACCAATCTCGACTGGTGTACCAACTGAATTGCAATTCGCCATCTGAAACCTTTCCAAAATCTCACGAACATACTTCTTCTGCGAGATGAAGATACCAACAGAATTTTGTGCTACTTCATAGCCAAGGAAATAGTGCATCAATCCAAGATCAGACATATCAAACTCCGTCATCATTGACTGCTTGAAATCATTAAACATAGCATTACTACTTCCAGTGAAAATCAAATCGTCCACGTATAAGCATACAATTAACAAATCACCAGAACATCTAGATTTAACAAACAAAGTATGCTCATATGGACATTGATGAAAGATTGACCTTAAGAAATATGTAGCGATACGACTATACCAAGCTCGAGGAGCTTGTTTCAGCCCATATAGAGCTTTCCTTAGCTTGTACACTTTGTTCACCTTCCTTTGTTGCACATACCCGGGAGGTTGATCAACATATACTGATTCTTGCAACTCACCTTGTAAGAATGCAGACTTTACATCCAATTGGAAGATGGGCCATGAGTTTTGAGCTGCCAGTGCAAGCACTAACTGAATGGTATCATGCCGCGCAACAGGAGCAAAAACCTCTTTGTAGTTGATGCCATATTCTTACTTGTAACCTTTTGCAACTAGACGAGCTTTGTGTTTCTCGACACCTCCTTCTGCATTCAGCTTTGTCTTGTAAACCCACTTGACACCAATCGACTTTTGCCCTTTGGGAAGATCTGTCAACTCCCAAGTATTATTTTTCTCAATGGCTACAATTTCTTCATCCATCGCTTTCTGCCATTTTGGGTATTTGACAGCATCTTGGAAAGTAATAGGATCACAGTCTGCAAATATAGCAAAATGTGTAAGTGGATCATCATCATCAAATTGATTAACTCCATGTACCTCATAGTCTCGCATCCATGCCGGTCTCTTTTTGCTACGTTCAGGCCGAGACATGGTTGAAGATTCTAAGATATCCTCATCGGGAACTGCTACAGGTTGAATCGAAGAGCTTGGATCAAATGTTTGCTGCCCGCCAATTGTTTGGTCGCCGAGTGTTTGACGAGGAAGACTTTCTTCTTCGTGATCATCCAAACCCAAAGGAATATTCTGATTGGTGGTATTATCAGTTTCTGTCCACATCTTTTCTTCATAAAAAACAACATCCCGACTGATGATAATTTTGCGAGTGACTGGATTGAACAACTTATATGCCTTGGACTGCTCACTGACCCCAAGAAAAACACACTTTTCCCCTTTGTCATCAAGCTTCTTCCTCTTATCATCTGGAACATGAGCGTATGCAATACACCCAAAAATCCGCAAGTGGTCCACACTCGGTCTTCTACCACTCCATGCTTCTTCAGGTGTTCTATTCCGGACAGCAAGAGTAGGACTTCTGTTTAAGAGATGAATACTCCACAAGATTGCCTCAGGCCAAAATCTCTTAGAAAGGGTCGACCTGTTCAATATACTCCACACCATGTTTAAGATCGTACGGTTTTTCCTCTCCGCAACACCATTTTGTTGTGGTGAGTATGAAGTTATGAGCTGCCTTTTGATTCCTTGCATCTCACAGAAATTTCCAAATTCCTGTGAGGTGAATTCTCCTCCACGATCTGTTCGTAAAGTTTTGATTGGCTGCCCAACTTCCTTCTCAACAAGGGCCTTAAAATTTTTGAATGCCAAGAAAGCTTCAGACTTTTCCTGCAGCAAATAGAAACATGTTTTGCGACTAAAGTCATCAATAAAGGTAATAAAGTATCTCTTATTACCGTTGGAAGAAGGATTAATGGGACCACATATATCGGAATGCACCAGCTCCAACACCTTATTTGTTCTCCATGCATCTCCTTTCGGGAAAGGCTCCCGATGTTGTTTCCCAATTATACATTCTTCACAAACACGCGAAGGATGCACAATTTCTGGAAGGCCAGTCACCATATTCTTTTGTTGAAGTAGCTTTAAACCAGAGAAGTTCAAATGACCGTAGCGAAAGTGCCACAGCCAAGCAACATCTTTCACCATAACAGCAAAACAAGGAAGTATAGCACTCTGTATAGATAAAGGAAACATTCGATTTGCTGTCATACAAACCTGAGTGATTAGGCCCTTCTTTGGATCTTGAACACGACACACTCCATCCTTAATGATGATCTCATAACCCTTTTCTTGAAGTTGACCCACGCTCAATAGATTACTTTTCAAACCCATTTGAAATTGCTTGATGTGTTTTTTTGGATGTCTGGATTTGAATGTTGCCCTTCCCATAACAGAGATAGTCGAACCATCTCCGAATTTGACAGACAAACAGTAGGACTCGTCTAATTCAGAGAATATGGACTTGTTCCCACACATGTGATTACTTGATCCTGTGTCCAAGTACCACAAGTTTTCACGGGACTCCTCAGCTACATGGCATGCCATTAGAAGAGAAATTTCTTCCTCCTCTGTAAAATTTGATTTGGCTCCCTTTCCTTTGTGCATCTTTGTCCTGCATTCAGAACAGTAGTGGCCGAACCTGTTGCATCTAAAGCATTTGACTTTGGATTTATCAAACGCTTTTGATTCATGGTCATCACTGTGCTGATCATCCCGTCCTCTACTGCTGCCTTAATTTTTGTTTTTGGTATTGCTTCCTCCCTTTCCACGCTCGGAACCCTTCTTTTGCAAAGATGGGTAGTTGGACGAGTATTGCACCTACAATGCTTGCTCCACTACTTCATGTTGATTAATTCGCTGCTCATGGACAGTCAGCGAACTCATCGATTCTTCAATCGAAAGGACATCAAGATCCTTCGATTCCTCAATTGAGCAGACCACGTAATCGTACTTTTTTGTTTTTGATCGAAGAATCTTCTCAACCACAGTTATTTTTTCCATCTTTTCTCCACACGATCTCATCTTGTTCACAATAGACATAGTTGTGGAGAAATATTCCTCTACTGACTCTGTCGGCTGCATGCAAAAAGTCTCTAATTGCGAACGAAGTGCTTGAAGTTAAGATCGTTTCACCTTTGCATTGCCTCGATACTTTTGCTTCATTGCTTCCCAGATTTGTTTTGAAGTATCTTTGGTGAGTATGGTCTCCAGGATTGTGCAATCAATGGCCTGAAATAAGTAGTTCTTTACCTTCAAGTCCTTCAATTTAAGTTCCTCCAGCTTCACTTTCTGAGCGTCCGTCAAAGTGCTAGACTCTGCCAGTTCTGTATATCCAACCTCAATGAGATGCCAACACTCTTTGGACCTCAAGAGGTTTTCCATTAGGATGCTCCAATGATCATAATGACCATCAAATCTAGGTATAGCATGTTGCACAAATTGCATTGACGCCATTGAAAGAGAGCGCTGCTATTGCCCAGAAAAAGCAAGAAGAAGTAGATAAAAGCTACAACTTTCAATAATTTCTACATCTCCTGTTTTTAAGAAGGCTCTAATACCACTGTTACAGTTTTAAGAGAGAAAAACAAAGAAACTAGAAACTGAAGTGAATTTATTCATTAGACTCAAACACTTAAATAGAGATAACATGAACTAGCATACCACTAAATTAGGAACTGAAACAAAACAAACTATCCCACTACGGATTCCATTACTAAGACTCCTATAAACTTGGTCAAGCATCTGACTCCTAAAAACTAGGACACAACAAAGACTTATTCAAATAACAAAATCTAAAAACCTAACATGAACAACGCTAATAAAACTTATTGGCATAGAACATCGCTAATGGGTCATTGTTATTGGCATAGAACAACGCTAATAAAACTTATTGGCATAGAACAACGCTAATGGGTCGTCGTTATTGGCAATGAACAACGCAAATAAAACTTATTGACATAGAACATCGCTAATGGGTCGTTGTTATTGGCATAGAACAACACTAATAGGTCGTTGTTTTTGGCATAGAACAACGCTAATGGTTCGTTGCTATAGAACAACAACCCATTACGTGTCTTCCTAACACTAATAAAACTTAGCAATCTGTTGTGAACAGCTGCTGAGAAAATTTTGTGTGTTTTCAGTTGCTCTATGAATTCCTTTGCTTCTTCCACATCTCCCCGCCTTTCTAAAATTCCAAACAAGCCGACAAAGTCCAATTAGATGAACAAATCAAAATTGCTTTCTTCAAAGCTTCCACGACATTTGGAACTTGATTATTTTCAATATACCCACTAGCCAATGAGCACCATGTATTAGCAGAAGGATTTCCCCCGTTGGCTATCCCCCTTTCTCAAAGGGATTCAGCCTTCCCTAAGAGACCATTTCTACAATAAACATCTATCAAGTAGTTCGGAATCTGAAAATCATAGGTTAAGCCCCTCAATTCCCATTCCTCAAAAATCTTCTCCTCATCTTCAATGGCATTAAACTTCAATAGTGAGCTCATCATCGTCATATAACCCTTATTAAATATTTTCTCCTTCTTGTACAGATTCCAAATCCGGTGCAATTCATCTTTTTTTTCTGGTGCGTGCATACAGTCTGAGGAGACAATCAAATGCAACATTCCTTTTCTTGGTTGAAATCATCCGTCCCTCCGATTTACTCAACATTGTCAAAGCTTTATTCACTAAACCAACTTTCAAGTACCCATCTACCACAACAGCATAAGTATAATAGTCCGGAGTTACGCGATGATCAGATTCTGATGGGTCAAGCCCAAAAGGCCCAAAATCATACTGAAGCCCAGTTGCAATTAAAGGCTCAAACTTATGAAGACCCAGCAGGCCAAATGAGATCCAAGCCAAATCAAGCTCACCAGGGAGCTACCTCAGCTTAGCTACAAGATCCAGAGAGCACTCAAGACCCCTCACCTTCTCTACCACCTTGGAAGCAGTCAACGTTGACCGGGTCTTATGGAGAGCTCCTTAACAGCCACACCCGTTGAGGAGAATCTGCAAATTCCACCTGAATAGCTGAGTAGTTACCACTTAGTAGCTCTATTCTGTTGGAGACCGACTATAAAGTGTAAGCCCCACCAATGCTTGAAAGGGGAGAAAAAAAACACTCTATAGAGCCTAAAACTCCTCATCCTCTCCATTCTGTAACCCTCCGTTCTCATTACTCACCGGAATCAATAAAATACCGGCAACCCTTTGCCATTCCAAAGTGGACGTAGGCCACATTGGCCGAAACACTATAATTTCTGTCTCACTCTTTAATTATTGCCTTTAATTTCTAAATTACTTGACTACTGGTGTGCAAAGCCAAATTTGTGCATCATCAGTTTGGCGCTGTCTGTGGGAACGACCAAATTCTCACCTAAACACTTTCTTTGTTGAATCTGTTGCAATCACCATCGGATCAATGACTCCCCCTGAAAATAATCCAGCACAAGAGGAAGAGGTTGCTCCTCCACCAGCCAATCTTGTCTCGAATACGCAGCAAATGTTGGAGACTATGCGGTAGCTTGTGGCTCAAAACTAGCAAATCCTCCAACTCATGCTCGCCGGACAAGGAGGAGCCCCAAAGGAGCATTCCACAATTCAGACACTCAAAACAATCAAATACCCGGTGAAGACATCCAAACGCCCGGCGAGGACATCCAAATGCCTGGGGAGTACACCCTGGCATCCAAGCTAGACGCCCAGGACAGCACAGGTACCCATGCCTCTCCTGGCGCTCAGCATGGCACCCAGGCACCTCCTGGTGCCAAGCCTGACGCCCAAACACCCATGCCTGGCGCCCAGCATCCTGGTGCAACCAAGTGCCCATGCCTGGCGCCCAACATGGCACCTAAGCACCCATGCCTGGCGCCCAGCATGGCACCCAAGCACCTATGCCTGGCACCCAAGCACCCATGTCTGGCGCCCAAGCCTCTCCTGGCGCCCAGCATGGCACCTAAGCACCCATGTCTGGCGCCCAAGCCTCTCTTGGCACCCAGCATGACACCCAAGCACCCATGCCTGACCCCCAAGCCTCTTCTGGCGCCCAAGCACCCATGCCTGGCGCCCAGCTTGGTGTTTCGCCCTGGTGCTCCGACTCTTGCCCTCATCTCTGTCCCTCTGGAACCTTTATGTGGATGGCTTGGGCACTCTACACTAGGAAGCCCACCATGAGGGACCTCCACCTCCTCCTCTAGCTTCTGCTCCTCGTGGTGGAGACCCTCATTTCTAAGAGAATGATGGTAAAAACCAAAACATGAGCACGGGAGCCATTCCAAATGAGCTCCCCACCACTGCGACAAAAAAATAAAAGAGGTGCAAAATCAACTAGGTAATGTCCTCAACGCCATGAAGGTCTAAGGACCTGAGACAGTGGACAACCTTGATTTACGAACCGACACACCCTTCATACCTAACGTGGCAAACTATCTGCTTCCTCAAAAGTTCAAAAGCATATGAATGTTAAGGATATCAACCGGTCCAAATAAGTTGAATCATCTCGGAGATCGCCAAGAGCTTGTCTTGTCTCTGCATTGTTCTCAACCAGGCAGTCTACCTTTGCACTGTTCTCAAACAAGCGGCCTCTATTTCTACACTGTTCTCAAACAGGTAGCCTATCTCTGCACTGTTCTCAAACAGGTAGCCTACATCTCTGCACTGCTCTTAAGCAGGCAGCCTATATCTGCACTGTTCTTAAACAGGCAGTCTACCTCTACACTGTTCTCAAACAGGCAGCCTACATCTCTGCACTACTCTTAAGTAGGCAGCCTATTTCTGCACTGTTCTCAAACAGGCAGCCTACCTTTGCATTGTTCTCAAACAGGTAATCTACCTCTGCACTGCTCTTAAGTAGGCAGCCTATCTCTACAATGTTCTCAAACAGGTAGCCTATCTCTGCACTGCTCTTAAGCAGACAGCCTATCTCTGCACTATTCTCAAATAGGCAGCCTACCTCTGCACTGTTCTCAAACATGCAATCTACATCTGCACTGTTCTCAAACAGGCAGCCCTCATAACCAGCTTAGTGGCTCTCTCACGGGTCGCCAAAAGCTTGGCCTCTGCTCTGTTCTCAAACAGGCAGCCTATACCTCAAGTTTAAGGACCCTCTCATAGGTCACCGAAAGCTTAGTCTCAAGAGGTGAAGCTCACTCAAGAGCAATCCTCAAGCTGTCTTTGCTCTCATGCAACCAACCTAACTCTCTCCAAGTAATTATGTAAAAATTTTAATGTTTAAAATAACATTATTTTTGACATTTCTAGGCAGGATCTTGAAACTCAGGTCATTTACAACCTCTGGGACTACCATTAGATTGAATGTTAACAATCAGGTCTCATCCATTCGGCACCGCCTGCTTGTTGCCGCTACACCTCTGCAGTTAATAACTAGCACAAGGCTTGCCTGCATTTGTCCTCAAACAGTGCCGCACCGTCGCGATCAGCAGAATGCCTCTCGAGCAGTGCTTCACCCAAGATGCCCAGCGCAACATAATTCAATGCTAACCCAAGTGGCCTTGCACAGCGGGATGCTCGACCAGCAGGTTTGCGTGCACAACAGCGCCTAAATAGGAGCTCAGCACCAAAGCAGTCTGCTCAGCGCCCAGCACCAAAAGAGCGCCCAAAGTTTTGCTCGCCCACTACATAACCAGCAGAATGGCACCCAACTAGCCTCCTTGGACGCCCAGACTCCCTCTAGTGCTCAGAAAGGCGCCCAGTCAGCTCCCAAAGGTGCCTAGACCACTCTCTCTAGGGCCCTAGCCATCTCAGGCGCCCAGACACCTTTCAAGCACCCAAAAACACCTCCATCTTGTCCAGAACACTGCCTGCTCGCCCACCATAACACATATTAGTGGAGCTTGTTGCAGGGAACTCGCCAAGTCCCAGGCTCGCCCAAGCTCCCCAAAAGGTCTCATGCTTGCCCAAAGTGCCTCAACAGAAGAATTGTAACACTTAACATGAACGATGATGGAGTACAGAAGCCTATCTACTATGTGAGCAGAGCATGTCAGGGAACAGAGGTCAAGTATTCAGGATTAGAAAAAATGGCGAAACTGGCGCTCGCCCTGATCACAACACCGAGAGGCCCATGACACTACTTTCAGAGTTACAATATTGTTGTCATCACAAGAACAACTTCTGAAAAGAGTCATAGGAAAGTCGGACGTGTCTTGGAGACTCTTTAAGTAGGCAGTAGAGCTTGGTGAGTTTGATATCCAGTACCAACCAAGGGCAGCCTTCATAGCACAAGCCCTAGCGACTTTCATTATTGAGCTAACACCAACGGAGGTTGAGAGTAACGAGGTTTCCACCTCACCCAACGTGGAGATAACTGATGAGGACAATCAGAAGTCTTACGCGGACCTCCAGGCGCTTAGATTGGGCACCCAGGCCAATCCAGGAGTCCAGACCATCATGTCAGGCACCCAGACCTCATCATCAGGCATCCAGGCCATTCCAGGCACCCAGATCTCCACTCCAGACTCCTAGGCATCTCCCCCAGGCACCCAGACATCTCCTCCAGGCGCCCAGACCTTCCCTGGCGCCCAGAGGTTCACTCCAGGCTCCCAGATCTCCATCTCAGGCGCCCAGATCTCTTTCCTAAGCGCCTAGGCATCTCTCCTAGGCACCCAAGCATCTCTTCCAGGTGCCCAGACCTTCCCTAGCGCCTAGAGGTCCACTCCAGGCGCCCAGAACTCCTAGCAACACCAAGCTCGCCCAAAGTGCTCAAAACGGGGCTTATTATATACTAAATCGAAGCTCTCGACGAGGGGAATAAAACTCATTCCCTTTGGCAATGAGCCTTGCAGAAAAAGTCCAAAAAAGGTCCAGAAACAAGTGTTTTGGATCCTTAAAGTTTGAAAAAAAATCCAAGCAAAAATGCAAAGACTTGAGGTGTTCATTGAAGCAAAAATGATATATTGGAAGGGAAGAGTTATCTAGCGGAGGAAGTCTACAACCACCAAGAACTCAAGATTCAAGGAAATGCCCCCTTCTCCAAGTTCTCTAGGACACGGGACATTGGGGGGCAAATGATGGGTCAAGCCCAAAAGACCCAAAATTATACTGAAGCCCAGCTGTAATTAAAGGCTCAAACTTATGAAGACCCAGCAGGCCAAATGAGATCCAAGCCAAATTAAGCTCACCAGGGAGCTACCTTAGCTTAGCTACAAGATCCAGAGAGCACTCAAGACCCCTCACCTTTTCTACCAACTTGGAAGCAGTCAACGTTGACCGGGTCTTATGGAGAGCTCCTTAATAGCCACACCCGTTGAGGAGAATCTACAAATTCCACCAGAATAGCTGAGTAGTTACCACTTAGTGGCTTCATTTTGTTGGAGACCGACTATAAAATGTAAGCCCCACCAATGCTTGAAAGGGGAGAAAAAAGACACTCTACAGAGCCTAAAACTCCTCATCCTCTCCATTCTGTAACCTTCCGTTCTCATTACTCACCGGAATCAATAAAATACCGGTAAACATTTGCCATTCCAAAGTGGACGTAGGCCACATTGGCCGAACCACTATAATTTCTGTCTCACTCTTTAATTATTGCCTTTAATTTCTAAATTACTTGACTATTGGTGTGCAAAGCCAAATTTGTGTATCATCAGATTCCATTTTTGGTGACAATTTTATCCATTCCTTCAATATCAGAAGCAACAACATATGCGCTTAGACGAATACCATATGTGTAGTGGTCAAAATAGATGCCCTTGTCTTCCATTTCATGCACCAAAGTGTCTAATTTCTCCCAACTTTTCATTTGATAATATAAATTCATCATAATATTGTAGCTCCATGGTGTCCTAGCATACCCCATATCCCTTAATTTCTGCATGAAGGTCTCCGATTTTTCCACCGCTTTGTCATGGGCATAACAATTCAGAAGAATCGAATAAACTTCAGAGCCTTTTAATATTTGCCGTATGTTTCCAAAATATTTCTCAGCTTGTTCTAACCCATGCACTCTACAAATCAAATTTAGCCGGTTGGCAATGTCACCTTTCATGAGGGGAATGTATCTTTTATTGGTCATCCACTATGACACCTGCAAAGAACAATGGAAACAGAATTCAGGGATTAGATTCACGACATTATATAATGACTTCGGAGATTTTATGCAACGAATCAGCAGACCATCACTGCAATGTTGGTCGTGGCAAACGAATCCCTAAAGTCAATAATCCCTAGACATACCCGTACCAAGAACTCAATCTTGTTAATGAATAATTAAATAAGTTTATAGAGTACATTACTTTAATAAAAATCATTCTAGAACCATAAAGAAATAATTGCATTCATATAATATTCAATTTACAATGATGAAAACCATACCCTAACTCGAGAATAAGAAGGGATTACTCATTGGCCATGAGTTAATTCTTCACAAAACTAAGAAAAAGTCTAAAGAAGAGGTCTAGGAAGAAATCTAGGAGGAGTTCCTCCCTAAAGCTACCCAATAAAGCAAACAACAAAATTCCAGAGCACCCTTTATCTGCGCTATTGCCATTTGACTGCACTTCTGAATTTTTCGTTGATTCCCTTTGCTTCAACAACAAAATCCAATAGAAATTGTAAAACAAAAGCCAATATGTGTCGGAACCAGATACAAACACCCAAAATGAAACAAAAAATACAACACACCTTGATACATACATGTGTGATACATATCATCTCCATGTTTATTTACTATAAGATTTCAATTTGGAAGTTCAAGGATCTATTAAGTTACATTCAATATTTATATATGCAGCTAATTCACGAGAACCTATTTGCAGAAAATAACAAAAACCCAACACAAATTGTATAGCAAATCATTGAGGAATTATACCAAATGTGCATCCAAATTGTTAATTTTTGAAAACCCATCTGCTTAATTTACTCCTAAAAAAAAGTGTACTAGTGTAGGAGGCTTCTGTTCTGCCATTGCGAGGTCTGGGGAGGGTTAGCAGAGAGCAACCTTTTTTTTTTCCTAAAAGCCAATGTTTATTCGCAAATAAACCATTTTTTTACACTAAATTAACAAACCACAACTTAGAAACTCTAGTACAAATAACCAAAGTGATAATTTTATTAACCACGAGAGATAAAAAGGGAAATGGCTAACCTCAAGAGCGTGGTTGTACGGTCTGTAGAATTTCAATTCTTTGATGATCCATTGAAGCTCTTCTCTTTGGACTTCCTTCCCTTCTCTGACCCACTAATCGAGTATTGGCACAATGGAAATATTAGGGTCACCCACTGGTGAGATTCTACCGTAGAGTGTTTGAGGCCATTTAGGTGAAGAGAGAGTTTGAGTGGATGTTGAGCTAAAGAAAAGCCTGAAGGCCTTTTGATAAGCAAATTTGGAATGTGGGTTCAACAAGGTAGAGAGAGAAAGCTTCATTTGGAGAGAGAAATGTAGGGGTTTAGGGTTTTCAGGGAGAGACAGAGATAGAGAGAGAGACAGAGAGGGTTTGGTTTAAGCCCTAGAGGCAGACTTACTATAGGAGGTGTTTGGATAATGGGTTAAAGGAGGTTATCCACTAGTTGTATAGGATAAAAATGGAGTGGGACCCATTTAACCCTTGTTTGGGAACTCATTTTTTAGGTCGGCTACAAATCCCGGGTCACCGCTTGACCCGGTGCTACAGTAGACTGGTAACCCCCATACACCGGTGTAAAATAACCCAGCCCCCCTGGGTTACAAACCCATCTAATAGGTTACCCTCCCTCAAGACGTATTTGCCCTTTTATCTTTCCTCCATGTTTTGTCCAACGACGAAAAAAGACGACTTTGTTCATCGCTGCATCTGTGGGTGAGAGCTTCTTCACAGAGTCGACGAAGAAGACGACATTGCTGGACAGAACGAAGAACACAACTTCTTCTTGAGGTAACTTTCTCATCGCTCTCTCTATCTCTATTATTACGTCTCTCTCTCTCTTTCTCGAACTCTTTGGACTGAACTAAAAACACACACCGAAGACCAGATCTGTTTTCGTTCACCCTCTGTTTGACGAACAGGTTTGGATCTGAGTTTGACGAACATATTTAGATCTTTACTGATCTAGATCTTAATAGATCTGCAATGACAGAGGGTGTTTTAGTGAAGACAATTTAGTATTTGAATTAGGGTCAGGATTGTTCTAAATTCTCCTCCCTCCCTCCATCAAGTGCAGAGAGAGAACGACATTCACTGTACAAATTAAGACTATAGAGGCACACCCACTTGACTTGAACTGTGACTTATGGACTCCAAAACTCCGAGTGAAATCAGCTTTTGAAGATTGAGGTCTATGATGATTCATGGGTGTTTGGTGGGTGATATACATGGGTTTGTTTGGGTTCTTGAGTTGATTGGATGAGTGGTTGGGTGGTATCTGCTGGCCCAGTGAGTTGTGTTTTCTGTTGGGTTTTGGTCAGTGAGTCGTTAGTGTGTCTGGTTGCAATGCTTTTGGTTTTTCATGTATTTGCCTACTTGGTGACCTAACTCTTTTGTTGCTTGAGTTAAATTGACACGACCAAATTAGTTGCCTTAGTGAGTCATGG
>CM042186.1:2710795-2738650 GCA_023539305.1 Ilex asprella | reverse complement strand
TTGAGTTAAATTGACACGACCAAATTAGTTGCCTTAGTGAGTCATGGGTGATGGAGTGTATGTGATTCAAACAAAATAATTTGAAAGTGATAAATGTGCTATTACTTGATAGCTTGAACAAACAATAAAAGGGTAGAAAATGACAATGGAAATACTCTTTTGTAATATCTAATATGTATTTGTGTTTGTAGAAAGAAATCAACTTATTTTTGGTCTCAAGAGTGGACATGTTGACCACCCCATCGGACTTAATTCAACATACTTTCTGAACAATCCTGACCTACTTTGACTGGTTCTAAATTCTTATATAAAGTATTTGAAGATTTAGTGAAGACAAATTATTTCTTTATATCCATAATTTAGAAAGCTTCACGAGTTGGTCCCAATTATTAGTTTTTTTTTTATTTCAGTGCATATAATATGCACATAAAGTAAAATAATAAGCTTCACGAGTTGCTCTTTTGTATTTTGCAGGCTCGAGTCATCGGGAATTGTTGTTTGGATTGTGTTTTTGGTCTTGGCAATTTTGTTTGAGTGTTTTAACTTTCCATCAGATTCAATTGTAAGTATATTTTATCCCAATATTGTGGCTTATTTTCAATTTTCTTAAGATTCCTTTTGTTTTTAAGTCTGCTAATTGTTTATCATCAATGATTCCATAAATATTTGCACCATGTGTAATAAACAATTATGAGTATTCTTGCTATTATATTGCGCACTAAAATGCTCAGTATGGTTTCGTGCTATGAATTTTTTATTTCAATGTTTGCTATTATATTGTGCACTATGCTAGATAATAATGTAATCTTTTGCTTAGCTTCAATTGTGTTACACGAATACTATATTTAATATTTACGTGACTATTGTACAAAAAATTGCAAGTGCATTGAACAAATAAAATGTCAAACCGTATTGATGACATTGCTGGATTGATTGTTGTGTTGGATAGAATGAGAAGGAAGGTGATAGTAATGTTCTATTTGTTCGTGGTTCTTATAGTTGTGTTGTGGGAAATGGAGAGCCAATCAAAACCACAACCATCAAGTCAATTGTCAAGAAATCGATTGCAATTTAAACACTTGCACCGTCTAATTGGTGATAGTGACATTAATTGCATAGAACAACTGAGAATCGATAGACACACTTTTCGCGTTCTTTGTAATTTGGTGGAACAAGTAGCTGGCTTAAATTGCACGAGATATGTAAGCGTTGAAGAAATGGTGGCTATGTTCCTAAATATATTGGGCCATGATGTGAAGAATAGGCCAATAAAGTTCAACTTTCTTAGATCAGGCGAAACTGTAAGCAGGCATTTCAATGTTGTGTTGAAGTCAGTTATTAAGTTGCATCGTCTGCTATTAACGAGACTCAATCCAGTAACTGCGGACTGTACAGATAACAAGTGGCAGTGGTTTAAGGTAACGAAACCTTACAATTGTTCCATATGTCATTGGATAAAATTTGGATGAATGGTAACAATAAATAATTTGTTTCATTATTTTTTATTTGTGGAATTGTGTAGGAGCACTAGATGGCACACACGTTAGAGCAAGGGTACCAATGGTTTACCAAGCAAGATATAGGAATAGACATGGTGACATTTCAACAAATGTCCTTAGTGTGTGCTCCCAAGATATGAAATTTATTTATGTCTTGCCCGAGTGGGAAGGATCGGCTGCTAATTCTAGAATACTAAGAGATGCGGTAACGAGGAGGAATGGCTTTAAAGTGGCTCGGGGTACGTTATGTATGACCACTAGTTTTATTTTCTCTAACAGTTAGTAAGACTCTTCTTACAAAACCAAAATTTCTATGTAGGCACCTACTACTTAATGGATGTCGGTTACACAAATGGGGAAGGGTTCTTAGCTCCATTTAGGGGCCAAAGATACCATGTGCAACAGTGGGCCGAAGGGGCAGCTGCACCTGGTAATGCTGAGGAACTCTTTAACCTAAGACATTCAATGGATAGGAATGTTATAGAACGTTGTTTTGCCTTACTAAAAAATTGTTGGGCAATCTTATGGACTCCTTGCCACTACCCAGTACGCACACACAATTGAATCATTGTTGCATACTGCTTGTTGCATAATTTGATTAGAAATGAAATAACTTTTGACCCAGTGGAAGATGAGTTGTCAGAAGATGGTCAGACCGATGGTCATGGTGATACAGAGTCGAATGTCATCGACATGGTTGACACATCAAATGAATGGACTGCATTTAAAAATCAAGTAGCCAACAATATGTACAATGAATGGTGTGAGAGTAAGGGTGGCTAAATGTAATTATTTTTGGAAGAATATATGTCAACTATTTGTGTTTTGTTATGATTAATTTACCCAAGTCATATATATTCATGTGTTTGTCGGTTATTTAATGGTATTTGGCTTGTACGTATGCAAGTAGGTCATGTCAAGTGCTAGTGCTAGCAGCCAAGTAGAACGTGGTCCACGCCGAACATGGACAGTTGCGGAGGAGACTTTTCTAATACATGCATTGAAAGAATTATGTGTCAACGGATGAAAATATCAGAATGGCACATTTCGTCCAGGGTATCTACAAACATTAGAGAACAATTTAAAGGAAGCATTCCCAACGATTGACCTTAGGGCATCACCACATATTGAGTCAAAGATCAAAGCATGGAAAAAATAGTACAACTCTTTGTTTTCAATGCTAAGTACATCCGGTTTTGTATGGAATGACCGTGAGAAGAAAGTGGATGTTTATGGTGAAGCTATCTGGGTGGACTACTTGAAGGTTTTACTACTTGCTTGCATCCATTAATAATAATAAACCAAGATAACTTGTATATATTATGTCCTATTAATTTTTCTAATGACAATGTAGAAAGACAAGAATGCAAAGGGAATGCGTGGTAGATCATGACCATTCTATGATGATTGGGTCCTTATATTTGGGAAAGATAGGGCAACGGGTGAGTTTGCCCAAGGACTAGAGGAAATGATTGAAGATAATTTAGCCGTTGAGGATGTCCCTGATAATGCCAATGTAGAGGCTCATCCAACTGGAGGAACGAATGCTGGTAGCCATTCTCAGAGTGTAACTAAAGGCAGGGAAGTTGTGAATGTCACCCCACAAATACGTAAGACAAAAAAAAAATCTAGTGATCTAAGCGATTCAATGGCTACAAGTCTTTCCCAGATATGTAAGGTATTTGGTGATTACATTGTTTCAAATGAGAACCAACTAGCAAGCATTGCACAAAGAGTAGGGTACGAGCAAGATGCATCTACAAGTAGACGTGCAATCCTAACAGAGTTGGAAAAAATAGATGGCCTTACAATGTCACACTGCCACGAGGCAACATACAAAATTGCTTTAGATAACATAAAAGTTGACATTTTCTTTAGTTTGCCAGTGGAAGAGCGAGCAGTTTGGGTAGGTAGCATATTGTGGCCTGATTTAGATGTTTATCAAGGTCGTATGTAAAGTTACTTGTGCCCTGCTTGTGAACTAAATTTTGGTTGACCAATGTGTCACATTTTTTGTAGCAACTTATGTATGATGCGGATGTTTTGGATGTTTGACTTATTAATTAGATGTGTAATTCATTTATGTTTTGCTTGTATGTTGTTCACTTATTAATGTTATCCCGTATGTATGGTTTTGGATGAATTTTTTTTCTTTTTTGTAATTGTTGTGGAATTAGTACACAATGAAGCTACCCCACATGACTGATGATGAAGTTGATGTCATGCTAGACTTATTAGTTGACGATAAAAATCGCGGGAAATTACCTATATCAGGTAGGTATTCTGAAAGACTGCTTGATGTACTCTATACCCGTATACGACGAAGGATGCCTAGCTTTCATCTGTCATTGAGTGATATGTTGAGGGCAATCATTTTCTGGGAGCGTCAGTATAAAACCATTGCAGAGATGTTCAATAGTGGAATGTTTGTTTGGGACACACAGACTACGTGTGTTGTTGAAGACCCTGAGTTTGGTGGTTTGGATTTCATTCAAGTACGTGATTCGAATTAATTTGTTTCATGTTTGTGCCAATGTGCTATTGTTTTATTACTTGACAAATTTATGGTTCTATATTATAACTTGACACATTTATTACAGGATGATGGTTTTGCTTGTAACTATTGTTTGGATCCTTGTCCAAACTTCCTAATATTGGAAATTATTTTCAAGAACGATGCACCAACCCCAACTCAACAACACATTGATAGCAGTGTTGGATCATGCCCATCAGTAAATTCGAGGAGGAGGGAAGATGATATTATAGTTATTGATGATGATTGATAGCGTCATTTGTCATGTAACAAAAACTCGGGATGTATGTAACATTGCCAATGACTTATTTCTTTAGTTCATAGATCATTCGATAGAGGCGGAGTTGTTTGATCACTCTAGTATTGTTGTATGTTTTTAGTGTAGGTTTATGTATTATGTTGGATTTGTGGGTTTAATTATGTTGTGTGTGGCATTCATTTGCCATGTTCTTAATTTGTGGTGAAGATTGTATTTGATTGAATCTGATTCTCAAGTATTGGTTCAAATGGTTTTGGGGAAGACAATGGTGGTATTTTGTAATTTTTTCAGTTGCTGGGGTGTGGTTGATTGCTATGGGTTTTTGAATGATTCACTTTGTGGACTGATTTGCTTCTGTGAGGATAGAAATTTGCCTGGGAACTTCTCCCATCATCCACCTTTCAGTGAGTCATTTGGAGGCAACCAGTCAAGTCATCCACATCTTCGTGAGCCTGGGTTTAGGAGCAGCTACTCCCTTCAGGAATTTTCTGAATGAGGGTGGACTATATACAATTAGTATTGATATCTCTGATCTCTTTAAATTTTATGCTGCTTATGGACATTTTTTTTCTTTTTTTCCATTTCTTATCTGTTGGTGTGGTGCAAAGAGAGATCGGAACAAGAAACATGGATTTGTTTCTGCAATGCATATGTGTACGCTAGATGTATATATTTTCTTAGGCATTATTTTTTTCAGGGTGACATGGATCCCTTTGATAAATCAAGAAAGAGGAAGCCATGGAGCACAGGATGGTGTCGTATCTGTAAAATTGATTGTGAAACAGTTGAAGGTCTAGACCTGCATTCACAGACAAGGAAACACCAGAAGATGACAATGGATATAGTTATAAGCATCAAGCAGCGAAATTCAAAGAAACATAAGTAAGTTATATGGATTGTGTAAGACTTTGGTAATTTTTTGTTCAGAAGTCATTATAGTTTTGGCCTATTTTGTAGGACTTCTAAAAACCATTCTGCACTTGAAGAGACAAGCAAGCCAAGAAATGTTGGTTTTGAGGGTCGATAATTGGGACTCAATAGGTGATTCATCCTTCTATGTCTCTTTTCTGCTTTCGGGGTTGTTTATGCTAGCTTTCTCATTTTAGGTTGCTGCCTTGTTATTGGAGAGGGTTTTGAGGAACTGAAGTTTCAGTGCAGTTAAGTTTGTTATGCTTATGATTTTGACATATTAATTTCGTATTGGTTGCTTTATGCTATGTGGAATATATATGGTTGCTTTATCATATTGTTTTAAGGCATGGTTGTTTGCATTTCTCTCATTGTAATCAATTTTTAAGAAATGAAATAAAGTGTTGATTTGTTTGAAAAAAAAAATTATTAACTTTCCTAACAAAAAATTTATTAACTTTCTTAGATCAAATAAAGATCTTACTAGGAAATTTGGAGTATGAGCTGAGGCATATTTGTAGGGTGTCAAATATGGTAGCAGGCTGCCTAGCTAATAAGGCAGTACTGGACAAATGTTCTTCTGACCTGTCTAGTGCTGGTTGTTTGCCTGTTGTAGTCAGAATGGTATTGATGTAGAACAGTAGGGGACTCCCTGTGTTGCATACTAAGAACAAGTTGGTTTGTGAGTATAAGGAGGATACTGGTATTGGATAGAGCAAGTAAAGTGCTTAACTGGTGCTGTGAGGTGTTGACTGTTGTGCTGCATTGGTCTACCTGCTGTGCTCCACTGTTGTGCTGCATTGCTGTGCAGCTTTGCCATATTGCATTGTTAAGCTGCTGAGCTACGATTATGCAATGCTGATATGCTGCTGTCCTAGAGATAATTGGAGCTCTGAATTGGAGTTTGATCTGGTTTTATCCAAGATCAATCTGTGCAGGCAAGACTTCTGTTTTTGCAATTTTGAGATTTTTGAAATTTCATTGATGTAAATTTTGGATTATAGAGTGTATTGAAGGATTAATCCAGTTTGGTTTGATCCTCTTTGCTTCTTGTAAATTTTGTTTCATGGAATAAAATTTCATTTTTTAAAAAAAAACTTTCCTAACAACAAATTTTTATTTTATTTTTATATATATTTATGCATATGTGAAAAATGTATAATTTTAAGATGATAATTCTTCAATCCAAACATAGGTTTTCTGTAAATTTTTTGAGCTGAGATGCTGGGAAGTGGAGCTGTGTAAGTATGTTGGAATTCTGCTTTGGACTTTCCTCTTCCTGCCAAGTTGCTCCATGATCAACTCAGGCGTAGATGTTTAAGAAAGAAAATTGTGGTTGTAAATGCTTTGGACACACATTAATTGTTAAGTTGCACTATTCATGTGCATTTTCAGCTCCTGAACTAATTTTTTTTTTTTTGGGTTGGCTACGATTTGCTGTTATGGGACTGTTAAAGTGAGGGTGCTGACTTCTAGTCTAGAGCTGATTTGCATGGAGCAGACAACTGATCTGGTCTAGGTTGCTGGACTGGTGCTGTTTGGAGCTGCCAGTCTCCAAGCTTGGAGCTGTTGGTTTTTTTTTTCTCATAGTCTAGGAGACATTGATTGTAATTAGAAATGGTTTAATCCATCTTCAAGGATTAAAGCCATTTTTCATTTTTTAGTACATTTGTTCTTTGCTTCTTGTAAATTCTGTCTTTTTGGAATAAAATTTTCCTGTTTTTTCAAAAAAAAAATATTGTTTTAAGGGATGGTTGTTTGGCTTCCTCCCATTGTAATCAATTTTTAAGAAATAAAATAAAGTGTTGATTTGTTTGAAAAAAAAATTTATTAACTTTCCCAAAAAAAAATTATTTTATTTTTATATATTTTTATGTATATGTAGAAAATATATAATTTTATTATGACAATTCATCAATCCAAACATAAGGATAGGATTGAAATGGATAGTCATGGGTAGAATGGTAAACTACTACAAATTATTTGTGTAACCAATGGGGTCCACTGAATTACTCTTTTTGTTTCCCAAACAAAAGTAAGGATTGGATATATTCCAAGGTTAAGGTTTTAAAGTGGATGAGTGAGTTTGGATTGGATGGGTTAGAATATAGAAAAAGATATTCTATCCTATCCGGTCTAGTTACCCAAACACACCCACGGTGTCTTTGGGTTGGAAGTTGTGGTGGCTTAACCTAATCAGCTCTAGCCCTGAAATTGTGAAGCCTACAAGTTTGGGCTTGTTAGGCCAATTTGAGCCTAATTCATTTAGTTTGAAACTTTGAAGCCCACAAGTTTGGGCTTGTTCAACCTAATCAACTTGAGCCCAAATTATTTAGATTGAAATTTTGAAACCTGTGGTGAAATTTATAACTAATTAGGAATTGGCTGTATAGGAACAAAATAAAAGGGAGTTTGCTGACATATTCACGAGAAGTACATTTACAACCTTTGAATGAAATCACACTTTTTCTTTGCTATTTACTTTTGTAAACCCCAACTAAGGAGTAGAATCTTGATCAAAAAAAAAAAACTAAGGAGTAGAATGACTAGCCTTGAGTTAAGAAAGAGGTATGATGACCTCTGGTTGGTCATGAGTTCGAAGTCTTGGCATGATGGCCTCGATCTAATTAGTCACGGGTTCAAGTCTTGTACCTTTTGCTCTCCACAGGTAGAGGATGACTACCAATTGATCTTGGGTGATGATGCACAAAATACATTTATGTAAAATCCATCAAGAATGAAATAAAGATGGCTTAACATAAAAAAACACAAAGATTAAATGGTTCGGTCTAGGTGATCTACTTCACTGAGAATGACTATGGTAGTCGGAGAATCTTATTACTCAAGAGGTGTAATGTGCTGAGAGGTGTGTGATGTCCCCCATGTGTAGGCGGGACTAACAATTTATAAGCAAGTGAATTTGGCTCCGAGGGGCTCTAATTGAGGCGTCATCCTCGTAACAGTGAGCGGGGTGTTTCAGTGAAACTCGCATTATCCTTGTAACATAGCGAGGTGATAGTGGGGTGATTCGTTAAAGCTCATCTTATCTTGAAATGGGTGAGGTGATCTTGTGAGACTGGTAATGTGCCCATTGATGACTGCATCCCTACAGATTCCCTTTCCTCCGATGGTGATCCTCACGTGCGCTAATGACGCGCCGAGTCTTTCAGGAATTTGGGCTTGCCCTAATTGAAATTGTGACAGAGCCTTTGTTGGTCTGCATCAGTGATCTTGGTTTTCTTTGAGTCAGACCCATCATTTTTCCCCATGCCCGGAGTCCAATGGGATTTGGGGAAAAGGTATTAGTAAGAAATCTTGTTCTTGTCCTCTTTTAGCAATTGAACCTTTTTAGCAGCAGAACTCTGATGAGGGAAAGGTAAACACAACAGAGTTGTAGAGGCGAAGTTACGAGTGGCTCACGAGAGAGCTACACCTCGAGGCTGAGTTTCTAATTGAGAGAGTCACTAAATTGCAGACTGAGGCTACTTGCATGAGAGCGTAAGTATAGTTAGACCTAGCTTCTGATGACTCGCGAGAAAGTCGCTAAGCTGAAGACTAATGTTGCTTACATGAGAGCAAATACAGAATTAGGCCGAACTTTTGACGAATCGAGAGAGCCGTTAAGATTGAGATTGAGGCTGAAATTGTTAGGATTGTCTCTATTTTTTGTATTTCCCTCTATGTGAGGACTCAGCTTGCCTGGCTTTGGCGACATCCTCTGCATTCATGTATTTATGAGTTTTTGATAGTAACTCTAACATGTTCTTTGGCGGGCACTTCAAAACTGAAAAATATAAGACTGGATGAGTGTAGGCCTTCTATGAAGGCTATTGTAACAACTTTATCATCTGGTTCTTCACTTTGGAGCACTATTTTAAAATTTGGCCCAGTCCTGCTGGTTGACCTAGTGAATCGAAGCCTAAACCGGTCCGATTCACCAATAGGATCGTTTGTGCACCAAAAATTGAATTTAACCCGATGAACTGGATAAAAATCTAGTGAACCGTTAAAACCAGACGAGTTTAAAAAAACCAATTAGGTCAAGTAAATTAGTATAAAAGTCCGAGCTTTTTCTCGTTTTTGACATTTTTCCCTAAATCGTTTCAAGCCTTTCCCACCCCAAGCACCCACGTACTACTCTGCGCCTCTGCCTTGTTGACGATTGACGACCCTCTCAATTGACACTTCTTTCTCTCTTTCTGTGCCGCGAGCAAGCAAGGAACTCTTCAATCGAAGTGGATCAAGTGGAGAAACAAGAGCTTCGAACAAGAAGGCTGCTTCATAGCTTCCATCAAGGCTTCGATCATAGCTTTCATAAAGTTTGTAGTATTTATATGTGTTGATAAGTTAAAATTTGGGTTATAATGAACTGAGTTTTGGTGGGTGTAGAAATTTATGTCCTCGGGAGTGAATAGAATATTGAAAGGGGAGGCATTGAGAGTTTGAAATCAATGACACCTTGAATCTTTGATAATTCAATGATTTATACATGGATGGAAGGCTGGAAGCTCTTGTTCGAATTTATACATTGAATAATTCAATGATTTATACATTGACTCGATGGTTAATTCAATGATTTATACACTAACTCGATTTATACAGATTAATCATTTTTCTCTACTTAACTTTATAAGTTGGATTGAAAATTGAATGCATTTGATAAATGTTTGATGATTTTTTTCTACTTAACTTTACATGTTTGATGTTATTTTCATAATTATTATATTTTTTAGCCTATTTATAATTTTTTATTATTTTTTTATTATATTACCGATTAGACCAAAGACCTAATGGTTGAATCATTGACCTGATCTCTTTGTCGGGTTGATGTCCAGACCGAGTTTTAAAACTATGATCTGGAAGACTTACTCATTAAAATGAGTAAGATAATTTCATAGGCTTTCATCCCGGTCTTGCTTGATGTTGAATAAGTGGGCCACAAACTTTTGATATCAGTATCTTCCTATGAAGTGAGATACAAAAAACTTGCTCAGTTTAGCAAAAGAATCAATTGAAGCTGGTCTGAGCTTGGTGAACCATTGACGCGTAGATCCCTTAAGGGTGGTAGGAAAAGCTCTACATATTATTTCGTTTGGTATGTTATGCAGTTGCGTGATGAATTTATAGGTATTGATGTGGTCTAGTGGATCTTTTGAGCCGTCAAAAACTTTTAAAGTTGGCATTTTGAACTTTGGGAGAAGGGGGTAATTGGTCACATCAACTATGAACGGTGTGTTTATACGCCTTACAAAGTACTCGACTGTTTTCAACCCTCGCGACTTGATGGCGTTGAAAACATCGCCCAATTGATTTTGCAGTTCCTTGATTTTTTCGTCATTGAGGTTGGTGACACCCTCATAAGGGTCGTTTGTGGTGGCTTTCATGGTCATACTGGTTTCCCCCTTGTCCTCTTCGAATGAAAGGTCGACAACCTAGGAGGATGAAGCAGGTACCCGAAGGTAGAGGTGGGGTGCCAAGCTGAGGTAGGGGCGTCTGGGCACGCTAGGCGAGTGGCTATTGATGCTTCAGGTGGTGCCCCTCTTAGGTGTTGAGGCGTTTGGGGTGGTAGGTGAAATGCCTAAAACGCTGGCCCTCCAAGGTGCTGAGGCGCTTGGGACACTGCCACTTATAGGTGCCCAATGAGAATCAATTGGAAGAGTTGTGAGTTTTGGTTTACTAACAATTGCATCGTCTCTAGTAATTGTGATCTAACGACCAGATTTGCCAGCGAGAGGGAGACCTCGTCGAGACATTGATCATCATATTGCCTTTGTTGATTCATGGATCTAATGGTAATGGTCATAAAAAGAGAAAAAACAGTAAGGTGAAACTAAGTCGTTTCCACAGACGACACCAAACTAATGATACATAAAAGATGTTTATGCAAAATCAATCAATGATGAAATAAAAATGGATCAACATAAACAAACACAAAGATTAGGTGGTTCGGTCTAAATGACCTACTCCACTGGAAATGACTACGGTGGTCGGAGAATCTTATTACTCAAGAAGTGTAGTGTTCTGAAATGTGTGTGATGTCCTCATGTGTAGGCGGGTCTTACAATTTATAGGCAAGAGAAGTTGGCTCCTATGGACTCTGATTGAGGTGTCATCCTCGTAATAAGGAGCATGGTGATTCCGTGAAGCTCGTCTTATCCTCATAATAGGTGAGATGATAAAGGGGTGATTCCTTAAAGCTTGCCTTATCTTGTAACAGGTGAGATAATCTCGCGAGACTAGCGATGTGTCCTGGATGATTACGTCCCTACGAATTCCCTCTCCTTGGATGGAGATTCCCACGTGCACTGATGATGGGTTAGGTCTTTTAGGAAGGGGGCATGACCCAACTAAAATTGTGATCGAGTCTTTGTTAGTCTGCATCTGTAATCTGGCCCGGGCCCATCAATGGGTTTGAGTCTTTTACCTACTCGATCCCTAGAAGTGTCAATATTTGTTAAAAATCAATACCACTTTCAACATTTCCCCCAAAAAAAAAAGTTTCAGTTTGGGTTAGTGATATAGTTACTAACTATGCAAATTATCTTTTTACAAAGTTGTCTATTTTGCTTCGATTATTTCTTAAGTTGTCAGCTAGATCCACGCCCTCTAGCTATAGAAGCTTTTCAGTCTATCAAAATCCCAAGTTTGAACCGGTCTTTCCTTTGATAGTCGACAAACTTGACTTAGTTAATTTCACGGAATTGAGCAGATCACCTGAAATCAAAATAAAAGACGATTTTCGATGCTGAAAATCTTGATAATATATGTTATCATTAATCACTAAAATAATTTTCTTTTACTTTCCTTTTCAATGGAAAATAAGAGTAATCTCAACCTCCTTTTGATCCAATACACTAAAAGTGAGCCAAGGATGGATAAACTAAAAGAGACAAATTGAGGATGTAAAATGTCTGGCATGGTCGCAATTTATACAGTGACAATAAGAATGTGTTTTTTTGTGGGAGAAGGGGGGAGCGTAGTTGCAGATGAGCTTGGATTGAACTAGTCGAACGCCTATCAGTTTTCAAGTCTCTTTCTTATCTTATATTTGATGAATTTAAATTTAGATATGTCTATATTCGATTCGATCTGATAAAAAATATGTATATATTTTTATATAAATATTAAAAAAATTAAGTGATTAGTTGAAGAAATTCAAATTTAATTTGTTAAATTTTAGTTAAATTAAATTATTCAAATCCAAACGAATTTTAAATTATTAACGAACTCGTATGCGAGCATTGAAAATAAAATCCGTCAAATAATCGAACCCGACTTTGAAAATGAGACTCGAGTGGAGATCAATTCAAATCCGATCTCTCGACAGCCTGGCACCAATCCATTACATGTCACTTTCTTGGAAGTTAAAATTTCTAAAATTGTGTACTTTACCTTTTTTTATTTTTTTGAGTAATGTTACATAAATTTAAAAATTTGACTTGATAATCTCAACCATTGAATAGGTAGTAGATCCCAATAAATGCTGGGACCTACAGTGAAATCAATGGTTGGTATTATCAAATCAATTTTTTAAGTCTATACAGCATTGCTCATTTTTTTTTTTAATTCTTTTCTGTCACCCTTTTCAGCCCTACACTGATGTAAGCATTAAAGCAAAATGGGAATAAATGTTATATGGTTTATTCCTTTGAATTATTGATCTCTCTCGGTCAAAGTTGTCTTCTTTTGCTAAAGTCTTTATTTTCTCTATTTCTATTAGCAAATAGTACAAAAATTTCCAATTCAATTTATTTTTCAGATGATCAACCATTGTTCTAATGACCACCGTAACCAATTGTTAAACCGTTAGATAGTAGATTCGAACATCATCAGTCCCCTCTCTTTCCACTATATCAAATAGTGATCAAAATAAAATAAAATTTCTTGAGTCATTAATTGAAGTTGATTTTTGGATAGTTAAAACTCATCGTCTGATTACTAACGCCATTGATCGATGATCCATTTATTATGATGAATCTCACTTAAATTCATGATAAATAATCTGTTATTTAAAAAATTATACTATGTGAAATCTACATTATGCAATAAGAATATCATGGTATGAAATTTAATGAAAAACTTTTAATATTTTTTATCTAAATTAAATTGTGGATAGCAATTATTAGAACATTATAGAGTTAACATCATGGTTTGAATCTTCTTACCATCTTTTTAATGATAAAAGTTCTTTAAAAAAAAAAAAGTTTTAGATACAATGCTGCAACATCTTTGGCCATATATTATGGAGTTGTCCTTTTTAGACTAACTAGCATAATTTATTTACTTTGCACATGGGACAAAATAATAAAGAAATGTCGCATATTCCAAATAGGGTTAATTACAAAATACTCCTTTAAGTTTAGGTCACGTTCAATTAACTCCATTCAATTTTAGTTTTAACAATTTATCCCCCTCAAAGTTTGAATATTTATAAATTAAGTCAAGTTGACAATTTTGTCAGTGAAAAATAACAAAAAAAATATTTATTTGCAAAGTACATGATCTCAAACTCTATGAAAAGACAGGATCATCCTTCACATCATTTTGTCATGAAAAGAAGAATGAGAATTTTTTTTATGTGAGGAAAAAATTTCAAATTCAATGTAATTTTCTCTTTTCAGTAAATTTGAGATCGTGTGACTTAATTTCCATTATATTTCATTGTCAAAACTAACAATTTGAGTTAATTGAAAAATGTACAAACTTTGAGAGAAAAATTTGTTAAAATTCAAACAAGAGAGAATTAATCTCAACTTAAATGGGATATTTTGTAATTAACCATTTTCTACAACAAAATAAAGCTTCTTATCATGCACATGGCTTTTCAATTTTCTTAGAGAGGGACCCATACAATTTTAGCAGTCAAATCAAGTTTGCTACCAACTCTAACAAAAGAAGACACTTTTGTGCTCTCTTGTTTTGTTGTTTTATTTTTTTGTCTGCTACTTCTACTTTAATAATGGAGGATTACAATGTGTAACTAATTTTGGATATTTAGCGTATATTCTGTAGGAATATTATCAAATACGACTATAGTTAAAAACATTCTTCTAAAGAAGATATTCGCGTGAATTGATATATCTCCTAAGACATGTATGTCTCCGAATTAGAGTTCGATTTGCTTGAAGTTGGGGGTGAGCGACTGCAGTTGTACGATGAGAATTATGGTCTAGATTTTGTCAATTCATCGATATGATTTTTGCGACTAATGTGTAAATTAATCATGTTAGTGAACTTAGAGGCTAAGATTCAAATTACATACGATTCTCAAGTAAGTTTCTATCGAAAGGTGACATCAGTTTGCCAGTTTCTTCCAAATTGGTTCAGACTTCCACTGCCCTTCCATAAATTTTTCCAGTCTGTTGAACGTTGGTGTGACAGGTGAATGAAAAAACTTTCATTGCATTCAATGCTCATTCACCTCTAAGTAACACTGCTATGATAACTAAGATTTTGTACTAAAGTTTTTTGTCCATAGTAATATGATATAATTTTTATTATTAAATAAATAAGTCTTCTTAATATTTAATGATAGAAATTAGATTAAATTATTTGAGATAAATATTTTGATAAGAAATTTAAGCATAACATTAGTAACGTTTAAAAGACTAATTAGGTAATAAAGGAACATGTATTAGACTCATTTGAAGCTGATTTTTTTATGTGCGAAACAATGATTTGAAAAGTGAAATGAAAAAGTTAAAGTCAAAAAATTTCTTGGAATCGTTTGGAGTGTTTTCGAAAAATCAGTCTTTCCTTGGAAACTCTTGGATAAGTTTCATTTTTTAAGTTTTTCTGTGGCACCGATAAAAACTATTTTTACCCAAAAAACTGATGAAGAAGTCGTCCAATAAGTCTGGTACCAAACAGACTAGACTCCTTTTCATCTGAAAAATGAAAAAAAAAACTGAAGTTTTAAACTAACTCCAAACAGATATATTATATAATCGACTCTAAATAGTGGAGATAAAATTTTATAATGTTGTGTTTGTGTCTTATTACGTTGTAAAAATATTATATTTGAACAGTTCCAAACGACCACTCCCCCTTCCATATATCTTTCTCTATATGATCTATAACAAGATACTACTTGAGTTTTTGGATTGAATTTGAGTAATCTATCAACCAATATGGTGTGCGAGCATGTGGTGGTTGTTGGGTGGTGTGGATATGAAGGGGTATTAAAGGAATTTTATCCGAATAGTTAAGCATACGAGCGTTTTAAGATTACTTTTGAATTTTAGAGGTGGAATAAAGTGTAATTGGGTCTAACCTACATGCCACGTGTTATCATTTCATGTGAAAAATCATGAACCCTTCATTCCTCTACCTGTAATGAAGCCAATTCTCCGTTTCTATCTTTAAAAAATTACAAAAAAGCTATCCCATTCAAAGAATATTTCACGGTTGGTCTGGTAGAAAAAGCTGCATGAGCTTTATAGAAACCCCAAAAGTGACATATAGAAGAAAAGATGGCACCTTCCACAGACCTATAGTACTTTCCTGGAAGATTGTATTATGGGTAGAAGAATATGCTCTGAGGGACTGTTTGGTTGCCGAGAAAAAACAAACATGGCTACAGGTTTTCCTGATGGGGTGATTACCCAGAAAGTTGGCCAATCGCCGAGGACTAAGTGTCCAGCTCCATTTTTATCAAAGACTTATGATCTTTTGGAGGAAGAAGAGGAGAGATGTGGAAGAGAAGCAGTTGAGAATGGTGGCGGTGGCCGGAGAATCGTGTCGTGGAATTCCGATGGGAATGGGTTTGTTGTGTGGTCTCCGGCAGAGTTCTCGGAGCTCATGTTGCCTAGATACTTCAAGCACAATAACTTCTCTAGCTTTGTTCGTCAGCTTAATACTTATGTGAGTTCTCTCTCTCTCTCTCCCTCTCTCCCATAATACCATCAATTCAATTCCAGTTCACATTTTTTTCTTCTTATCGGTGAATAGATCTCTTTACTTGTAAACTCGGATGTCGTACGCCTTTTTTTTTAAGGTTAAAAATAATCTCGAAAGTTGGATACACAATTTAGTTCATTGATGTTTCTGATTTTGAAAAGATGTTCATGATGTTTGGCCTTCTTTTTACCTATTAAATTGACAAGAAATTTCATGGTTTTCTAATCTTGATAATGTTACACTAACTAGTTTTTTCACCAAACTTGGTGAAACCTATAATTGTTGGTTCTTAGCTTTCGATATGACCATGGGTTGGTTGGGACTCGAATAGGATTACAACTAGAGGTTCTGCTCCAGTAAAACCACTAGGCGGCATAGGGGAAGAAGGCATAGAGGAAGAAGAACCACACCTTGGAATGTACATACATGGTTGTAATAGTTTCTGCTATTCATACTCTCTAGTGGACCTTTCTTTAGGATTTGAACTCAGATGAAGTTGCTAATTGATCCATCGTGGTTGTTTAGATTGGTGAATTAGCTGAAGAGTCGGAAAGAGAAAGAGAAAGATTCAAACCGTCGGTAAACAAAACCCATATCGCAATTCTAATGCTACGCCCTAAACCACTCAGTCATCCCTCCTGCATACTAATTACAACCCAAAAACCGAGTGAATAGCGAGTCACTCATTCCTTCATGCATAACACAGGTTAATAATATCAGCCCTAGTGTGAACTACTAATCCAACCGTCGGTAAAAATTCAAGAATAAATTGGTCAAAGATAGGATTTAATTTCTAAATCTATATATTGTCAATGTGGGACCCAAATAATTAGTTTTGGGCTACAAGTTCTCCTCACTCTAGGATTCAATTAACCAGTAAAGCCATTCAACGATTTCTTGGATGAATGGTATTGGTATTTCATTCATTCAAGTCTCTAGCCATCCACTTTAGTCAAATTTGTCAAGATCAATGTTCCTCAAGTATGATCTCAGGAAAATTTAATGGTTTGAGGGTCAAAATAATCGCATTTGGTGCCTTGTATCTTGGAAAAACTAGCCAAGTTTGACTTAATGTTTTTGATTATCAGAGACCATGGAATGTCAAGGCAAGACCATTTTTTTTTTTATTGGCATGAGATGAGAAAAATTCAGACCAACATATGTACCACGAAAACTTTGTCAAACTTCTTACCAATTTACGTTATTCCAATATTTTAAAACCCTAGTATGACCCAAGCGTTAGGAGGGTTTGAATTACGAAAATAATCCTTTCATAATAAAATTAAAAGTACATACATTTGATCATATTCCTTAAATCCCGCTGTAGCATAAACTACATGTAAAGAATGTCATACAAGACACTCGTGGCTAATATGTTGGCCGTGTAGTAAGTTGGTTAAGCACTAGGAAGTAGGAACTAAATGTCAACATTTGAATATGACTAAACTATGCATTTTATAGTCCGGTCAATGAGACGTTAACAAAATAAAAATTAGAGCAATGTTATTGGGACATAAGTTGTCATCAATAAAATGATAATGAATTCATTTAATACTACAATGGGACTCATTATTAAATATATTTTACTATCATTTAATTTGTGACAACTCAATATGTCCTCAAATTATGTCCCTCAATTATGTCTCAATAGCATTAGTGTAAAAATTATAGTAATACAAGTATTATGATATTTTGAGATATTTTTTTGTGACGGTTGTGTCCACCATCACAAAAAAAAAAACATGTTTTGAAGATTTTTTTTTTTTGTAACACTGTAGCAAAAAGTTTATTTGCTATCACAAGTACTATTTGAGACGACTATTGTCATTATAAAGACTTTTTGAGACTCCACTTATTATGGCGAGACATGCCGTCACAACACCTCGTCACAGTAAGTGGGGTTTCAAAAAGTCTTTGTGGTGACAATTACTCGTTTCAAATAGTATTTGCGATATCAAATAAACTTTTTTTTTTGGGAAATGCTATTTGAACCTTATTTAGGGACCTAATGATGTACAAACATTGAATTGGTTGTAGACTCCATCCAATATTAAAACTCATAACTAATTCAATGGTTAAATTAAAGCCTTATCATTAGGTTTCTAAATAAAGTCCCCAAATGAGGTCCAAATAGTGTTGCTCTTTCTATTTTTCTCCATAACACTCTTTTTTGTGACAGTGAACACTACTATTGCAAAAAAGTTGTCTCAAAAGATTCTAATTCTTATATATGCATGAGTTGTTGAACTCCTAAGATCTCTCGATAGATGTGCCATGTACATGCATAATTATCATACAATTAGCTTGTGCTTGGTTCTTCATATAACCCTAAAATTCAAAAATAGGGTTTCAAGAAAACAGCATCGAAACGATGGGAATTCCAGCATGAGAAGTTCCATAAGGGTTGTAGGCATCTTCTTATGGAGATCAGCAGGAAGAAATGCGAGCCTAGCGCCTTTCCGGCATACCTAAAAGCATCGGAAGAGAACGCGGCATCGACAGCCATGGAGGAAAACAATCATCTTCTACTCATTGAAGAAAACAAGAACCTGAGGAGAGAGAGACAGGAACTAGAAATGCAGATAGCCCATTTCAAAGCTTTGGAGATGAAGTTGTTGGACTGTCTATCTCAACAGATGGGTAATTATCCAAGCAAAGTTAGAAGGCTATGTTAGATGATGAAGTGAAAAGAGAAAAGAGAAATGACAAGGAGCTTTTTTCTTTTCTCTTGTAGCCTTTGATCATGGCATTAAACTTTTAATAAATAAATGTAAAAATCAAAAAGAAAAAGGAAACTTGAAGAATTTGATCTTGGACTTTTTTGTGATGCAACAGCCTTTGAGGCTTACGGCATATATTCTCCATCATAAACTCTAGCCCAAACTTACTTGAAAAACATATTATATTATGAAAATTATAAGTCAATACAATATAATAATTTGTTTTGTCAATAAGTACAGACACGAACTTATTCGGGTATTAAAAATACATGATATGCAATATTTTGCTACAAAATTGCGTGACTTCCATCGAATATATTAGATTTATCTCTCCTCTCTGTTGAATTATCTTTCAATTACATTCTTTCAATTCTTCTCTCTCTCTCTATTCCATCCCACTATTTATCTCTTATCCTTTTTCCATTCCACTATTTCCTTCTCTTCTCTCTTTTTTTTAATTTCTCCCTCTCCTCACCTTTCCACTATTTCTCTCTCTTCTCTTTTCCTTTAATTTTTCTCTCTCTTCACTTTTTTATACTACTCTTTTTTCTCTCTTATCTCTTCCCTCCTATGTCCTATTTTAATTTTTGTATCTATAATATATATGTATTCATACACGATAAATTATGTACAAAGGTAAAGTTGAGAGCACAGCATTCATACACGATAAATTACGTACGAAGGTAAAGTAGACTGCACAACTATAGTGACACAATCACATTAACATAGTGGCAGCCACAATAACACGTCAACACATCCACATTGACACAATGACAACCATAGTGACAACCAATGTATATAACAATCTTCTGTTACGAGATATACGTGAAATCCACAATGACACAACGACACATCTACAATGACACAATGACAGACTCAATGACACAACCACTATATATAATAACTTTTTATTACGATATAACAATCATCATATGTACATATACGTAAACACACACACATACACACAGACAATCTGCATATACATAAGCAAACAAACACACTTGTCCTCTTTCTATCTCAGATTGGGTTAGTAGGTTCATAACCTTAGCCGAGTTACCCGCGAAGATAATTCCTTCGCATCCTTATTGTCTTGCAAAAAAAAAAGTAGCTTCTCTTGCTGCTAAGATCTCCGCTATCTGAGGATGGTAAAAGGAATTAATTTTCTTCGATAATCCAGCCACAAACATTCCTCTTTCATCTCTTATTACTACATTCATCCCAATAGCTTCATCCGATTGGAACACTGCTCCCTCAAAGTTTACTTTCATTGAACCGACTCTTGGAGGAGTCCATCGAGTTGATGCTTCTACATGTGCAGCTGTGTTCCCGGATTCCAATGCCTCTTCATATTGCTTGAGAAAAATCCTATTATGGCATTACCCATATTACAGTCGTGACCCAATACTTAAACCTTAATAAAAGTTTAAACTTGATGGTACCACAAAAATACTTAAGGATGAGCTTAATAATCCAGATCATGCTATTTAGGTCGAGAGCTCAGCTCATTCATATTATTTACAGACCTCAACTTCAGACTTCAGTTTTCTGTATCCACATCTTGAGGAAGGCTGCTCAAAGGACAGATGGATCCCACCGAGTCCCTTTTTTGTAGCATCAATCACTCAGCAGACGCAAGTCTCGTTGCGCAATAAAGACAGCCGTAAAAAGAGAGGAGCGAGGATCTCGCCTCAAATCAAGCAAGACTCACGAATAACTATAAATAAGAGGCAAAACCCTCAAAAATAACAAGCCTTTGTAGCATAAAACACTCATTGTAAACTTCACACAGTAATCAATATACTTAGGAGCAAGAGATTCTCTTGGGGGTGGATTAGTTGAACTGGTAAACCACTATAAATATTCTGTGTAATCACCCACTATAAACAGTCTACGTAATCACCCACTTATCCCTAAATTTTATTTCCTAGAGCTTTGAAACTCACACTGAACTGTATCTAATTGTTCATTTCACTTTATATTCACATCTCAGCTCAATCATGTTAAAAATATCATCAAAACTTAATCTCAGAGGCCACACCTGATTTCATTTTGGCTTAATAGCAATGCTATTGGGACCTAATGATATTGATCCAATGGTTCCATTAAAGTCGCACCATTATGTCTGTAAATTAGATCAAATTTTTAGGTCTAAATAGCATTACTCTTTGGCTAAATTTCACTTGGATCTCTTGAGTTTTGCTGATAATATGATATGATCACGTCATAATATTTGAAAAATGACATGAATATCCGAAACAGAGTTAATTCTCAAGGGGTTAACAATCTCACTAATACATGTGTACCCATTCCCTTACCAAAAACAACAATTCTTTGCTTATCAAAACTTTTATTAATTTTTGTACACAAATCAACATAAATTGTTGGGCGAATTACACTTTATACCCTAATTTTTTTTTAAGATTTTTACTTTGAACCATTAAAGATTAAACTTCTTATATTACACGCTCAATATATCAAAAATGTTATAATGTGATCCTTCTGTTAACTTTTCGTTAGTTTTTTTGACAATGCCAATGAATTAGTTTTTAATGAGAAAAATAACAAAAACTAACAGAATAACTACATTTTAATATTTTTGATACATTAAGTACGCAATATAAAAAAAATAATCTTTAGAAGTACAAAGTGAAAATCTTGAAAATTTTCAGGGTAAAAAATACAAAAAACTCTAAATTGTTGGATTAGTACATCCCATTATTTCTCACTAACCACCAACCCCGCCTCTCTCTCTCTCTCTCTCTCTCTCTGGTGATGAGATTCAGGTGAAGATATATCTTTGGACCAGACACTAGATCATCAGTCTAACGGGTTCTTGAATTTGACAGAGTAGGAACATCAATCTGCTGTCCCATATGAAAAAATAGGGAAAAAAAGGTGGTTTCCATCGAGAGACTGTCTTGCCAACTTATATACCCATCCATCAAGGATAGATGGTGATGAGACAATGCTGTTTTTGGAGGCAATCCAATAACCAAGCATCTACAGTTTCTACCACAATTCTGAGGGAAGGCTCATACAGTAATTTCCCAAAGGAAACTTCTTGCAACTCATGGAGACAGATCATTACATCCTGATAAGCCATAAACAATATCATATTTCTAAAGCTGGAACTTAGCAACCCAATTTGAGTTGGTTTCTGAAAACCAGTACCCTTCATAACCAGCACCCATCACACCGATTTCACGAAAATTTCAAGTTAAACAATAAGCAGAGGTTGCAGCCACTGGTTACACTAGATATCCTTAGAAATGGTGGGGCAAAAAAAAAATAATAACAAGGGGAACATACAAAGTGTAGCATGTGCAATCTTGCTAACACCCTTCAATGCCAATCAGTAAGATTGGAGCGTTCACTCCCACGTCACTTGATAAGATCCATTGGTCTATTCAGATAGGGTGGACTTAAGCTCTCTGTTGTTTTTTAGCTCCATGACAATATCACAACCTCCTATCAACTCACCTTTGTAGTAGAGCTGTGGAAAGGTTGGCCAGTTGGAGAAGGTCTTTAGTCCTTGCCTCACTTCCTCATCACTTAAAATATCAAAGGACCCGAAGTTCACACCGTCCTCCTTTAGGGAATTTACTACCTTCGAGCTGAAACCACATCTTGGAGCATCTGGGGTACCCTTCATGAATAGCATGACAGGTAAAGAAGTGATCAGTTTCTTCAAACGATCTTCAAGAGAACGATCTACGAGAGTCTTTTCTTTAGTGATGCCTTTCTCAACGAAGAACTGCTTAAGCTCTCCACTCTTCTGCATCTCCAGCACAATATCTGATCCACCAATGAGTTCACCCTTTATGTAGAGCTGTGGATAACTGGACCAGTTGGAGTAAACTTTGAGGCCTTGTCGGACTTCTTTATCAGTAAGAATGTCAAAACTCTCAAAAGCAACATTCTCTTGTCGAAGTATATCAACTATCTTACGGCTGAAACCACATCTGGGTTCATCAGGTTTTCCTTTCATAAACAGCATAACTGGGCTTGAATTGATCAGACCATCAAGACGAGACGACAAAGTTGCACTCAAGCCAGGAGGCTTGGAGATGCCACCTTTTCCATCACCAACCTCAGTTGCCACACCAGAAACAAAGTTTTCAACCCCATGATCCCTAAAAACTTTGTTTAGCTCACCACTCTCATGCATGGTAATTGCAATGTCACACCCACCAAGAAGCTCACCTTTGCAGTAGAGTTGAGGAAAGGTTGGCCAGTTGGAGAACTTCTTCAATCCTTCACGAACCTCATTGTCCGTCAGAATATCAAAGCTTCCAAATTTGACCATTTCTTTCTTCAAAATTTCTACAATTTTTCGGCTAAATCCACACTTGGGTTCTTCTGGGCTTCCATTCATGAACAGCATGACTGGTTGACAATTGACAAGCTGCTGCAGTCGCTTCGTCTGTCCGTCATTAGGGCTAGAAGGGAATTGGCTTTCCACCTGAGATGAACCATCTTCCTTAGCAAACTCCTTGACTGTTTCAAGAACAGTGGGTCCTGCAGCCATCCCTTGACTAGCAGGAGCTGCAGGTTCACCAGGGTTGATTGACCCAGCAACTTTATCAACTTTGTTGGCCAAACTAGATGGGTCAGCACCCTCCAACATATCGACAGTCTTGCCATCCTAACAGAAAGGTATAGTATATTATGTCAGATATGAGATATCATATTGCATAATATTGAACGTCAAGCAATAAATTCCATGCCAATGTCCAATAGTTGGTCGTAAGAAGGGCAAAGCAGGACATGTATTCAATGTGAAACAATCAATAATTTTTCTCCACCATAGCCTATCTATAGTTTTTTGTTCCTTGATTAGCTTTCTAACTGCTTGAATAAGGTCTATATGCTTTTAAATGACAATGAAAAGAAATAAAGCTTCTTTCTCCCACCTGCTGAACCACTAATGTAGCAGCATAAGTCCAATCAAAGTTTGATATTAATCCTTCACAGTCCACACTTTCTCACCCTCATCTTAAAAACTCACCAGAACGGAGTACACACTAAAAACTCAAAAGCTACATTCTCATTCCAATTCTCTTCATTAGTGGCAAAAAGCAGAACCATATCTTCAACAGTTTCACCATTAGCATATAAACATCACAAGAGATAAACAATAGCAAAGAAATTAAAGAAAAATTTCCCTGTTGAGGTCACCTTAAAGAAGACAAAATATGGCACAGCAGAAACAGAATACACCTCAGAAATCTCTGGTTGTCCTTCAGCTTCAACCTGCAGTGTTATGAGAGAAGTAAATAATTATAGGTAAGCGGAGAAGGGCATCAAGCATAACCAAAACCACCACATGAGACGTGGTCCTCCCATAGAAGAAGAAAAGCCAAATGCTAAAGAGCCAATTCATTCGTAAAAAAAAATAACCCATTCCCATGGTAAATCAAATCCAGCCACAGGAGACTCACACATGAAGATACGAGCCACAAAAAAATCATTTATTCATCCTCAATAATCGGGAATTTTAATATAAGCAAAATTCCAACAAGTAGATCATTAAGGTCAGGCACTGCTCTGTACACCACATAGTGAAAGCATTTTAATTCCTAATGCAAAAGTTGCAGGGAAGCAGTTGAAACTTCAATTTTGATAATAGGGATGCAATAATAAAGTCTTTTTATCCCCACACCTACCGGGGAAGCCAATCCCGAGTCCTCTTCAACTTTCTGTCGCTTCTGATAAGTTTTTGTAGTGCTTAATTGTCCACATTATATTGAATCTCTCATCAGTAAATCAATTGAGAGATAACAATATCATGCCATAACACAATCATGTCAGTTACTCTATCAATTCAAATTCTGCTCAATTTTGAGAAACAATACCCCAGACCACTAGGGTTTCACTAGCCACATATAACAAACCATCAAAATAACTAGTAGATGGATGTACAACAAGTAGCATTAGATCACTAACCTTCACAGCTAAAACTTGTACATCACAATGTTTCAACAGAAACAGCAAGAGAAAGAAACAAGTATCAATAAAAAAAATTGCAATTGTTCATATAAATAGCACAATACATAGAACAAAAACCGTTAAACATATATCGAGACAAGATACCCACAAGCATATACAAATACACACACACACACAGGGTGAGGCTTTAGAGGGTACCCTTAAGAAGTGGGCATTAGGAAAATCGGTGGAGAGATGAGAAAAGACTTGGTCCATCTGCTTGGAAGCTTCACACCAAGTTGCCCAGAAGTGTAGGATAACTGGTGCCCCCTGCTTGATGAAGTTATCAAGCTCTTTCTTCGACTCCACCTCTTTCACCGACCCACCACCCATTTTCACTCAATCCCAACCTCAAAACCCCAATACACAGAGAAGAGAGCGACTAGACGTGTGTGTGTGTGAGAGAGAAGGGGGGAGGGGAACGAGTTTGCTCTGGTTCATTATTCGGAGAGTACAAGTCAAGATTCGGAGACCTAAACAGTAAAAACTAAAAAGATGCAGTGGTGTACTACTTCATGTAAATTACACTTAGACCCCCTCATATATATCCCTATTATACATTTTCCCTCAATTACAGTATTTTTGCATTGCACATCAGTTTTTTTTTTGATAGGCAACGATACTTTTAAACTACGGGGGAGGGAATAAGGATTCGAATCATCAACATATCACTCAATTATAGAGGGCTTCAACTATTCGAATATGACTTTAGTTTTATCTATTCGTTTTTCACCAGAATTCAAGTTATTTTTCAAAATATTGGTACAAGATTTTATGGAGTTGAATTAAATTGAGTATAATCATGAATTTTCTTTGTCAAAAGACATCGTTGATCTAAAGTTCATTCCTAAACCCAAAACTCAAACTGTAGATGTCATGTCTCATGGTAGATCTGAACAAGCATTGAATTTTTGCAGCATGAGGTGAATCGGAAAATATGAAGTACCTATTGGAATAGCCTTCAATATAACATAGCCCCGCGGATTGTTTAGTAGAAATTGAGACAACTTTTTTGGGCCGATCATGAAATTTTTTATTACACACTGAATTTTTTAATTTTTAGCATATCTTTGATTGAATTGAAGAAAAAATAAATCAACGTGGGCTTAAACTGTCTCGAAATAGAGTTTCAAATGTCGTATATGTTAAAGCTCTCCCATTGTGAAGTAACAAGTGATTTTTTTGTTACAGAGTATTCAAACTTACGTCGATTATTATTCTCTTGAACTCTGAGTCGATTATCGCAACTTGAGCTACTTTAAAGATATGTTTTCTAGAGGAATAAAGGTGATTGACCTTTAAAAAGTATGAAAAATATTGAATGCGAAATCTCTTGCTTGTAAAATATCAGATTTGACCACTGGACTTTCAGGGGTTGTTCGGTAAGAGAGTATAAGAGGCTTGACAAGATGGGTTTGGGAAAAATAGTTCAAAAGACTTTCAAATTTTATGTTTTGATTGAAAATTCAATCTCAGGTTTCTAAATCCAGCCCGTAGTTGGCCTAAAGATTAAACTCATGATCATGGGTTTCATCAAACCTAGGGAGAGGGGTTTGAGAAAATGGGTTAAGTGGTTAAATATGCAAAATATAATTTTTTCCCATAACATGGGTATGAATTGGATTAATCAAGGATAAAATAGTCATTTATAGGATAAATAATTGTTAATAATTATGATATATATGTGAGTTCTATATGTGTATGTGTTGCACACTAAACATAAATATGAACCAGAATGATTTTTTTTTATCAGGCCCAATTTGAATGTTGATTTTTTTTTCATCTTTATAAAAAAGGTTTTAGTTTAAAAAAAGTCAATCCAAATCTCTCTCCAAAATTCATCCAAACAAACCCTAAGAGTTGCACGTATGTGGTTTAATTCTCCCACAACCCTCTCCCTCCCCTCCCTCGTTGTGATAAAAAAAATGCAGCCCAACTCCTGGGATGGATTCCAATGTCGCAAGCTCAAACTTTGGGCCAATCTCCAGACCCAATACCAATACATTCACCATAAATTTTAATGTAAAAATTGGAGGTGAGTTCTCCTGAATATGCTTTTTTAGAGATAAGTTCAGTAAAAAAACTTATAAGAGACTAAGTCCATGTTTAAAATTATGTGTAATGACTTAAGTCCACTTTTTTTTTATCTCAAAAATACCCCTAACAGTGTTAAATTTGATCAATTATAAAAAGTCATATGCTATATGTTTCAGATATATATGGTAATAAAGTGTTTAATTTTTTATGGAAACCGAATATATCATAATCTGATGCTTGAATTATGACAAAATTATTGGTATATTAATTCAAATTCAAATTAAAAATCCAAAATCAAAATCTGAATTAAGATACCTAACAAACATATACTGCCCGAACAACAATGCTAGTTAAAAGACGAACTCAAAAATCAAACCCATTTTTTTTTCCCTATTTCCTTGGATATTAACTAGTCTGAGCTTTACTTGAGAGCTTTGACTTGGAGTGGAATTAGCAAGGCCCGCCAATGAAAAAAATCACCACCATCCAATCCGTCATTAGCACCACCACTTACCCACACCCCCTAGCAGCGCCACCACCAACTCTGCCGCCATTACCTTCGTTGTCTTGCTCCCTGGGCCAGTTAAACAAACCAAGTTCATCTTCCATTTCATGAAGACCTGAACCATGCCCATGACCAAATCCACTAAAGGGCACAAACTCCATCCTCTGTGGTACGGCGACATTCTTTATTGGAGTTTTTTTTTATTTTGTTTTTGAAATTAGGTTCTAAGTGTATTTTTCATGTTATTGTTCGTGCTTTATTGAAATTAGTATTGATTTATTAAATTAAATATTTCATGTTACTATTATTTTTATTATGTTATTGTTCATGTTATTATTTTTGTTGAGTATGTTACTGTTCATGTTACTATTATTTTGAGCATATTACTGTTTTTGTTGAGCATGTTAGTACTATTATTTTCCTAAATATTAATATTCAATGTTACCATTTTTATTTTTGTTTTTGAATATTACTATTTTTGTGTTTAAATGATACTATTTTTGTGT
>CM042186.1:2699273-2710395 GCA_023539305.1 Ilex asprella | reverse complement strand
AACCCAAGAATGTCTCTATGCAGAAGGTGGAATACGTGTATTTTTCATAAGAAATATATACAAGATTTTTTTTTTCTTTTGAACTAAAAATTTAATGAGATTCGAAATTTCGAATCATGAAGATAATAAATAGATTAATGGAGTAAGATTGATTAATTTTCAACACCAATCTCAAAATGACACTATTTACTAATTAGAATAATAAACGGATGAAAATAGTATCAAAACTGAATAACTTTACTTTTAACACAATAAACACGTTTAATTAGCATAATATCAAGAAAAATAATTATTTTTTTCCATTTCTTGTCTATACTTGATTTAATGTTGTACGAATCCTAGAAGAATTAAATATTTTTCAATTTGATTTTTCGGATCAAAGATTACTAATTAATATTTCATACAAACTCAAAATAATATGACTCTAATAAGACACACTTGTTCAGATTCCTACCATAATTCTCACTAAAAGGCGTACCCAGTACACGACAGATCGTAATAGAGCAACCTTACCATTGCGTCAAAGCCCGCCCTCGCTACTAGATACAAAACTCACACGGATAACAAGTGTCCAGTAATTTATCAATACAAAATTCTTTTGCTCACACAAGCCTCATGGTGCCGAGTGGTTCGGAGATCCAAATGCATGAAATAGTGCAGTTGCTTACCCTCTCCCTCAACGTCTTCCCCAGTTTAAGGAGTTCTCTCTCTGACAAACACCATGCAGTTATGTGAAGCTACACTACTATATAAGGCCTTATGGGGGTAGCGGCACTCACAGCACTAGGTGAGCTAAAAATGGCAGCACCAAAATGGACTTACTTGGCCTTCATGGCTCTACTAGGCTTAGCAATCTGTTCTGCACATAGAGTCCCACCTGCCCCTAAAACCACCATGGCTGGGGAAGAGGATGAGCTCAAACTTGGCATGATTGGTGGCTTTAATTGGCCGCAGGTTCATGGTTCTGGTAAATGGATTAATCATAAGGGTGGTGCAGCTGGCACTCCCGAAGAAATGCGTGGTTACATTGGTTACCCAAGTGGTTACGGTTATGGTCATGGTGGTGGCAGTGGTGGTGGAAGTAATGGTGGTGGTGGAGGAGGAGGTGGCGGTGACACTTCAGGAGTAATGCCTGGTTATGGTGGTTACCCTGGTAGTGGTTATGGTTCTGGTCATGGTGGTGGCAGTGGTGGTGGAAGTAGTGGTGGTGGTGGTGGTGGAGGAGGAGGTGGGGGTTCCGGAGGAATGCCTGGTTTCGGTGGTGGCCCTGGTTCAGGATATGGCTGGGGTGGTGGATATGGATCTGGTGGTGGCAACGGCGGTTACCCCGGCCCGGGAATGGGTTGGTACCCTGCACCAGGTTATCCACCTAATAATGATCCTTACCATTGCATTCCACAGAGCTGCTATGAAAACCAAGGCAATATGTGTCATGGATTCACTTTACAAATAAATCATGCTCCTCCTAAGCCGAGTACAGGTAACACCATGAACAAGGATCACCAAGCTTCAGCTGCACCTGAGTTGAATGAACACAAAAATGGGAAAGGGGGTAACAATGAAGTACAAATGACCAGTACCATGGCACCGGAGACCATGGCCTCCGGACACTAACCCCCCCCGAACAGATTCTTGGTGTATTTTCAGTCTAAAGAAGGTAACTCTGGTGTAAGCATAATGTGCTGTGTTTGTACCAAAGATTAATAAGACCTTCAATTTAGTCAAAACAGAAGTGTTAATTCAACAATGCCAATTCTGCTACTGAACACTTCAGCTCATAAATCATGGATAATTAGATATGTGTGTGTGCGCACCCGTGTGTGTGTGCATAGAGCTTCATGTGATAAATTGGGAAACGTCCTTATTTCCTCGACTCGTTTAGGCCATATGACACTTAAATCCCAGTCACACAAGCAAAGGGACAAAGTTTAGCCACTGCCAAGTTAAGAATACGTAAGAACTAACATATTATCAGATTGATACTTCTAAATTTCTAATCATGTAACTTGGAACAAGATGATGAATACTCTGTGATTAGGTAGAGCATAAAAGTCAGTTGCTGCTTGAATTAAGAAAAGATGTCTATATGCTACAGAAGGGGTTGGAAATTAAACCTTAAAAAACCACATTATTTCGTAGAACATAAACATCGACAACGAGTTTCAGAAAATCGTTTCGCGGTATTTACATCAGATAACAGAGTTTCAGAACATTCTATCATGATTTCTACATTATTCTCACAAGAAAGAAGAGACTCATCTCTTTATTCCCCCTCAACAACAGTGGCACCTGCCCAATTTGCAGCACTACCTGTCCTTGGGATGCTGTGGAGTCTTTTATACAAATCCACTTGAAAAATAACAGAGCAAATTTTCCCTTCATTATCTTCACGCGCAATTGCTCTGACTTTGTGAAGTGGATGGTCAAAGCTAATTAGCCCATTCTGGTTCATGAATAAACAGCCTACAAAATTTGAGGGACCGATCTTCAACTTAATTTGTTACGCAGTGTAGATATGTAGCTATAAGATTTCAAATTCGAATTTTTCCAACACATCAATCCCACCTATCATGAGCATAGTCAATCTTTCATGTGAATGAGCATATCAGTGAGCTAGGTACAATTAATCAACTAAAGAAAGAATAATGAACAGAAAAAACCTGGAGGAAAAGGTGCATAGCAATTTCCACAAGCCTCCCTGATGATTTTTGGGTCATCCGAACAGACTAAGGACCCATCACCGGCCATTCCCCAGTGGAATTGCACGAATCCATCACGATCCTATCATGGTTAGCAATTTTTTTATTTTTTTTTGATAAAGGTTAGCAATTATGTCAGCATTAACAGGAGTAAGATTTAGCATACTTAGATATTATAAAAATTCAACACTATACTAGCCACAATTTAGTGATCAAAAGTCACTCATTTGAGATAGTCTATTGACCCTTAATAGCAAAGGTGATTATTTTCTTGGAATTATTCGATTGCAAACAGCTTCAAGCAGATAGCCACTGAGGTAAATAACAATTCAGAGCAATTTTCAATCTCATAAAAGTTTGAACTCACCCTGGCTAGAAAGAGGTTAGCAGCATTAGCATCAAACAACATAAAAGCAAATTTTCCTTCAAGCTCTTTGACAACTTGATCAGGCGGGTAGGGCGCCCGATCTCTCAAGACTTTATAAGCTTCAATTACTAGCATGGCTTCTGTCACTTGTCTTGAAAGGCCATAATGTCGCCGTAGCTCACAAGTGTTATTTAGAGACCCAGTGAAAATGCAGAATATGTCATCCTTGACAACAATGGACCTAAAGCACACAAATGAGACCAATTTAGCCGATTCCATTTGCACACATCTGGATCAGGTTCTCATGTTAACAGTGAAGTTAAACATCCCATGAATGAATGAATATGGTGGCATTCATCATTAGTAATAATTTTAGCGGGTTAAAGTATAATTTTTTGAGGTCAAATTACAATAGGAAAAGGATCAATCCTAAAAAAAACTACAATTTTTTAAGGTCCGGTTATAACTTTTGTAGGGTGTTTGGGCTGACATCCCAAAAAAGTTACGACTTACCCCTCAAAAAATTGTATTTTGTGGCACCGGCTTAGAAAACAATTTCGTTACCATAGACTTATCCTTACTACTATTATACTTGAAGCTTTTCACAGATCCCGAATTGGGGTTTGCTATCTTTGCTTACCTCATTATAATAATGGGAATTGCACCAAAAGTTGCGGCTCAAATTCATCCGAAATCATTAAGTATTGATCTCAAATGATCTCATTTTATAAAAAAACGTATGATTGAGTTGTAAACTAACCCAATTGAGGTGTTCAGGTACACAAAAATGATTTAAGAGATATGTCCATTGTCGTGATTTGTGTGCGATGAACAACAACAACAAAAAAACAGAAAAATAGAGGATGAACACAAGAATTTTTATGTGATTCAGCAACTTGCCTATGTCCATGAGAGAACGACATTCTTTATTTTATTCCACACCAAAAGTAGGGTTATTCATAGAACATAAACATTGAAAACTGTGCTCCAACAATGGCTGCTTTATTTTTATTCCATACCAAAAGTAGGGTTATTTATAGAACATAAACATTGAAAACTATGCTCCAACAACTGATCCATTGTCCTCGAACCTGGTGGACCTCTCCATATACAATATGAGCCACATATTCTAACATCAATATATGCATGGCATTGCATGCAATGATGGGAGGAGGAAGGGACTCCCAAGGTTTGGAAAATCCTCTTATTTCACTGTTGTCCCATATTATCTAGGCTCCTCCCCAATACTTTTCAAAACTCTAGTTTTATCCTCTAAAAGATTAAATTCCTAGTCTATACTTGCATGAATGAATACAAATTCGAATAAGAACATAATAAACTAGGAAGACTAGGGTACCAACTTCAATGTCGTATAAAAAATTATAATTTTTTAAAGTCATGTTATAATTTTTTGAGGTAAAAATTACAACTGAAAAATGCATAATCAACCTTAAAATATCATGATTGACAACTTCTAAAGTAAAATTACAACTTTTAAAAGTTAAAATTATTAGGAATATTCATGGATTTTACCTCAAACAGTTTGTAACTTAAACCACTTAAAAAGTAGTAATTTTCAGTACAATAAGGAAAAAAAATAAGAGTGTTACCTTGGAAGCGATGGACATTCGTCCTCGTGTGACAGAGCCATAAAGTTCCCATTCGAAAGGCCATACAGAGTTGAATCCCGTCGCCATGACTGGAAAATCTCTGCAATTTCTTTCCTAGCTCTCAAACTCGGCCTTCCTGCCGCCGGAAGACTCAGCTCCTCCGGTGGGTTTGCCACTCCTTTCTCAAATACCGCCAGCATTTTTCGGCAAACTATTCAAGACCCACGAATCCCCAATACCAGAAAATGGTTTATAGGCTCTGCTGAACCAACTTACCACTGCTGAAAGTTAATTCATGCTTATCTATATGTTGGTTATAACTGAAAATTAATGGAGGCTGATGAGTGACGTAGGAGTAGTAATTGTGGCCAGCTCTGGTTTGTTTGGTGAGTACGTGTAATTTGTGGGATTGAAGTGAGGATGCTGAGAAAAGCCAAGAAAAGTTTGGCTCAGCTGGGAGGATTCGAGTCACCCTCGATTCGAGGCTCATTTGAAAAATCAACCTATAAGACCTGTTTTATACGTAAAATAATTGAGTTTTTCAGCTTAAACTCGAGTTTAACTTGTTTCAAATTTAACTCATTCATCAAATCTTTGAACAATTTTTAAAATTTCGATTATCAACCTTAAGCATCTTCTACAAGAGTTTACGTGTGATATGAGTTTTACAATAAATAGACATGATTTAATTCCTCGTGTGAGATGAAATAATATTAGGCCATCACTCGTGTCGATGGAGACAAATTCATATCAAATTTTAATAAATTCATATAAAAAAATACTTCAATTATGTTCAATTCATTTTACTAATTCGTGTGCAATAAATTGTGTCATATCAAATCTATATCGTGTATAAAATAGTCAAAATCAATATATAAATGAATTGTATCATATATTTATTTTAATTGACTTCATCTAATCTCAATTCGTTTAATAATCATCTCATGTCAAGTCTACTCGAAATCAAATTACTTAAAAAAGACTCAACCTTTTAATTTTATGTTGTGTTCGTGTCATGTTAATGGGTATACTAAACATGCCACTACACAAGAAATGGTTGATTATCTGTATGATCTTTTGAGAATCTTTCATTTCCCACTGAAGCATAAATTGGCATTCACTTGACATAAGCAACTGTACAACCATAATTCATAGGACTTTCCTGTTCAAACTTGGCGATGCGTGGATGCTTTCTCAAGATCTCAAGTACACACTCCTTCACAACCCCAGTGCCCATCCCATGTATAATGAAGAGAACTGAATTAGGTCCACTTGCACCGATGGCAATGTTGAGGTGGTGAGACGCTTCCTCCACTCGCATGCCACGTAAATCTACAGTGTTCTTGGATGTCTGGATCGCGGGTCCATAGAAATCTTCCTCCACATTGCTGGCCTCTGAAGCATTCCTGAAGTTCCGGCTTCCCTGAGCCTTCGTTATCGGATGTAACCACACGTTTGATCAATATATATGGGGTTTGGTCCAATTATATAAAATTATTAAAAGAGGTTGCAAAAACAAGCTATACAAAGCAGCGCATAATTTTGTCAACATAAAAAGACTAATAAAAAAGACGGTTATATTTCAATCTTATAGACATGAGTCACATGACTTAAACCATATATGTGCAAGCTGCAACTATGCCTTACATATCATTGGCATGTGACTGTGTGAGTAGGAGTCAATTGGCTAGACCAGTGTTTCACATATTGAAATTCTACAGTATCTTCTGAGAACTAAATGAAGGTTCGTTGGGATCAGGTAGCAGAATAAGGTATATCACTAGCTTAATTGGGCAGGAATGGTCATGTGGAAATCCGGTAACAATCCCAAAAATTTAGTGCAAACTCAAGAAAGAAATCAACCCCTGAAATTAAGCAAACAAGGGATGTAATAGCATACGTATAAACATTCATTGACACAAACAGGAATGATCCTCGGTGGGGATGGGTAGGTTATCTTCCGTTCATGCTCGGTTAAGTAGTGTTCCAACAAAGGATACAAAATAACAAGAAATTTTTAACAACACAGTAACTTGGATACAAAGCATCGAAACTATACCGTACATACCTGCCTCTTCAACTGTGGGACAGAACTTGATGCAGCATTTCTCTCACTATTCGATATTGCTCTTAAACTGCTTATATTGACACGGACCCTGATCTTTCCATACTGGACAAGGACAGCATCATCATCCCCTGGTGCTTCAACTACAGTGGCCAACTTATTTCCTAATGCCTTTACATAGACTTGCTCTCCGAGCTGTGGTATATAAGAACCGTCTATTTCTCTTGGGGGGAACCCATCTTTTGGGCTATGAACTTGGACAATGGATGCAATTGCCAACTCTGATTTCTTGAGAATTGAATTAAACTGATCAGCAGCAGAAGTTTTCAGTTGGTTGTCAAACTCCTGTATTACAGCTTCTATTTGAGATTTCACCAAATTTAGTTCATGTACAACCTGTTGGGTTTCTTTTGCCTTAAGAGCTGCCTCACGCAAATCAAGATCTGCTGCCTCATCATAGATCTCCACTTGTTTATACAAGAGAAAAAATAAAACGAAACAATGATGTCACTGAGTTAATGATGTTCATTTTAATTATGAAACATATATTGCAATCATCCCATGGAAATTTGATCCTTCATGGCTTAAAAGAACACCTACTCCAAATCACATTATATACATATTCATAAGTGCATACAACAAATAATCAACGTCCTTATTTGACTGTTCATAGCATCAGCATGCATGCACCCCTTCAAGTATTAGGCCAGAATTACAAATTTTAACAACAGCATGATATACGTTGCTAAAAATAAGGGGCAGGTTGCAGATGCAGTATACGTTGCTAAAAATAATGTTAAAATGTAGAAGCGGCCAGAAATAAAATTTGTAATTGTGCCCAGTTAACATTCTTTTTGTTTTTGCCATGCAGTTTAACATTCTGGTTGCTTTGCAACTTCACTGCCTAAGCTTAAGCCTAAAAGGAGTACGGAATGGAGCACGTCAAAATACCAGGAACTTAACAACACCGTCTATTCAAGTACAAACTAGAGACACGCCACTCTAAACCTCACGAAAAATGAGCAACAGTTAAAACATGATATTGTCCCTGTATTTCGAACTTATCTACTCTGAATCTTAACTACTTGGGTTAGGTACACCAAACGATTTACACTGTTTAGCAGTAAATTGTGGAAAGATATTATGCAGACATTGTCTCCCAGTTGAACCTTTAGAACCATACCTCATGATAAAGATCCATAATTTCTGAGTGAAGAGATGCAGCTCTCCTTGCCTGAGTTTCTAATCTGTTTCTCTCCTCCATTAATGACTGATACAGTAAACCTTTCCGCTTCTGCAGCTTTTCTGGCATCAACTTCTCCACCCATGTTTGTGCCCGTGTAATTATTTTCTCATCAAAGCCTATTGATTTAGCAATACTCAAGGCATTTGATTCACCCATGGTTCCCCAAAGAATCCGATAGGTAGGTTGTAGAGTCTCCAAAGAAAATTCCATTGCTGCATTCTCAAACCGAGTATCCTTCTCCTTGAGGCGAGTTAAATCCGCATAATGGGTAGTTACAACAGCCAAGTTTATTCTATCCTTAAGATACTGCAATATACTGGATGAAAGAGCCACACCTTCTGAAGGATCAGTCCCGCTCCCAATTTCATCAATAAGGACAAGAGATTTTTTAGAGGCCACTTCTAAGATCTTGCAGAGCCGCAAGATGTGCCCACTAAAAGTTGAGAGACTTTGTTCCAAAGACTGCAATTTCAAAATAACAGTTTCACCATTATATATAACTTTGTTGAAAATAAATGTGTGAGAGAGAGAGAGAGCTAACTACTACCTGGGAATCTCCAATATCTGCAAGAATAAGATCGAACCACGGAAGTCTCGGGTGGTTTCTAGCAGGCAAATACATGCCAGCCTTCAACATGACTGAAGCCAGGCCTAGTGTTTTCATGGAAGCAGTTTTGCCTCCTGTATTAGGTCCTGAGATCACTACCACCTTAGTTCCACATCCAATTTTAATGTCAATAGGCACAGGAAAATCAGATGCACCAGAGGATATTTCAGCACTCATCATGCCATTTCCCTCTTCCAAAGAAAATGAACTCTCAGATTTAGATGCTACAAGAACTGGCTGCCTCTTCAGAGAGGCCTCCAGGAGCAATGGATGTTGTATAGTTTCAATATCTACTGAGAAAGAATAATTCGTTCTATCAGATTGAATACAGTCAGAACCATCTGAACTTAAAACCGGACAGACCCCATTTATCCACTGAGCATGAGTAGCTCTTGCAAATGCAAGATCAAGTTCCAATACTTTATCCAACAAATACATGATCTCTGTTTCTGATTCCACAATTTCAGATGTAAGCAGGCTCAAAATGGCTTGCTCCTCAATTTTCTCGGAGTTTGAAAGCCTCACTTCCATGTTGTTTAAGTCTACAGCCTCTTTGGGTTCCATGAAATATGTTGCTCCAGAGCTGCTGACATTTAGAATAACACCTTCTGGAAGCAAAGATCTATGGGAAGCCCTGATACCAACACACATCCTTGATCTACGCTTGGTTACCAATGGTCTGTCAATGCCACCAGATTGAAAAATCTTAGCCGATACTTTCTTCAACAGAGATTCTAGATTTTCCATGTTCCTCTTTCTTTCTGACCTAATGATTTCCAAGTCCTCACTAGCCCTATCGAGGATTATTGAAAAATTACAATCTATACAAAATTCTATTTTTTGCTCCAATTCCATCAGAAAATTGCAATTCTGTAGAATTTCAACCAGAGGGGAGTACCTGTTCAAATACAGAAGATAGATGGAACCCAATGAATCTGTTCATGAACAAAAAATTAGTATTTCATGCACCAGCTTCTCTGTTCAGTTATGTGAAAGAACAGGAGAAAACTAGCATTGACTCCACATGCAACAATCCAAATCTGTTGCTTCTTTGCAAATCCTTGCTGTCATCCCTAACTGTGCATGTCTTTTTCTTTTCTGAAGAATATACAATTGTTGAGAAAGATACGCAATTTTTAGAAAGTACTTATGTTTCTTTTAAGGTGTGCATCCTTCAGAAAATGAATAATTTGCAGTTTCAAACTGTGGATGAGGGGGGAAAGGTTGTGGATTTATTGATATGATCAATAAATTTCAGTACTGTTCTTAACACCAATCATCTCAGATTTGAAGTTACTAAATTTCAGTCCAGAAAAGTATTTTAATATATAAATTCTAGAAAAAGCAACACATAAGTAGTTCAAAAATAAAAATGTAAGTACGTACGTTTCAGGTGAATCACTCTGCAAAGAAAGCTCCTCCAACTGTTCCAACAACGCCCTCGCCGATTTCAAAGTCCGTTTCACGGCACATAGCTCGCTAATCGAGGCCAGTTTACCGGCAACCGAAGAATTCAATATCTCCGATACATCATCGATCCCCGAGAAATTCAACGGCCGAGGAAGCGCCACGGCAGCGGAGGTCTGGGCCAGGAGTCTCTTGCTCTCTTCCGGGCTACGTCCCAGCGGAATTCGTCCGTCTTGGGCGGCGGAACTGCCCATAGTGGTGGAAGTGAAGGCGGAGAGTTGGGTACAAACAGAGGGCCATTCTAGGGTTTTAAGAGTTTCGGACTGGAGGGACTCGGCGAGTGCGAGTCGCTGAGTTGATAGGGAAGAGAGCGAAATGAAGGGTTTGAGTGGACGGTGGAGATTCGGTGGTGGAAGAGGTTTGACGGCGGTGAAGGTGGTGGTGAGTCTCATTGAAGGAGCGGAGTTCAAGTTTCTTAACTGTATGTGTAATCTTATCTGAAAGTAGTTTGGAGGGAAGACGGAGGTTGGATCGCCTGTAATCAGCCACATGGAATGTGAATAAAACTTAACCACCTATTTTTTTTTATTGTGATTTAAATATTTATTGAGGTTATTGTAATTAGAAAGTAAGTATGATTAAAATATTTATTGTAATTAAAAGGTTAAATATTCATAAACAGATTTATTATGATTAAAAAATTAAATTATATATTATAAATAAGTAATTCGATTCAAACCATGTTAACCGTAATTGTGCTATGTATATTATTATTTATGATAAATTAACAAAAATACCCCTACAAGACCTGTATCACTTAACCATAGTAATGATATACTGATCAAATTTATGGATCAAATAAAAAGTTTAAATGATATGACAGTTACTAATTAACTGCTATATCTCCAAAATCTTTTCGTCTTTTTTAAATCAAGGATATCAGCAACTGTCATGTCATTTAGACTTTTTATTTGGTCCCTAAATTTGATCAGCATAGCATTAGTACACTTAACCATCTTGGTTTATGACATCTAATATCACACAATATTTGTTTTTTCTTGTGACAAGAAATTTCTCCAAGGCAAGACTACAATAGACTTATTTTTATAAATATATAATTT
>CM042186.1:2688575-2699173 GCA_023539305.1 Ilex asprella | reverse complement strand
TTAACCGTAATTGTGCTATGTATATTATTATTTATGATAAATTAACAAAAATACCCCTACAAGACCTGTATCACTTAACCATAGTAATGATATACTGACCAAATTTATGGATCAAATAAAAAGTTCAAATGATATGACAGTTACTAATTAATTGCTATATCTCCAAAATCTTTTCGTCTTTTTTAAATCAAGGATATCAGCAACTGTCATGTCATTTAGACTTTTTATTTGATCCCTAAATTTGATCAGCATAGCATTAGTACACTTAACCATCTTGGTTTATGACATCTAATATCACACAATATTTGTTTTTTCTTGTGACAAGAAATTCCTCCAAGGCAAGACTACAATAGACTTATTTTTATAAATATATAATTTCTCGCTAATTACATATATTAATTAAGCCTGAGAGACGTCAATGAGTATTTGTAATCATCCGTTAACAACAAATACCAATTATCCGAGAAACATTAGTGAAAATTGAACTTAAAACATCTGAGTTTATGATTTACAACACACTATCCCACACCACTAGGTTATATCACTCAACAACTTTCCATTGGCCTGCCATCGACATTTGCATACCATCTAAAAATTGACACGCAAATAGCCTTATCAAAATTATATGATCAAAACTTTAAAACAATGCTATTATAACTTAATTTATTGACCTTAGTTGCTAACCTAATTCATTATTGTCTTTGAATTGATTTAGAATTCTATCAAACATTAGAATTTGGTGTTGATATAATGATTTCAATAAAACTATATCAAAAAATCAACAAATTAAATCAATTTTTAAGTCTAAATAACATTTACTCAAATCGTTATGACAAGTATAAAACCCAACCCCTTAACCACCACCACCGCCTTTTTTGGGGACACCCTCCTCGCCTTTCCCTTGCATCATTGAGAACCCCAAGTCCCATCCTTTCACAGTGAGTAAAAAATCAATGTAACAGTGATGCAAACACAATGATACAAATACATTAGTGGCATGTATATATGGATCACAATTAAGGCTATTAATCAAACTGAGTTATACGAGTTTGACTCGAGTTCAACTTGGGTTCGACTCGTTTAAATTTGATTCGTTTTCTAAATAAACTCGAACTTGAACAATTTTTTAGACTCATTTAGAAAACAAGCCCTATAAGTTCGGCCCAAACACGTCAGACTCGACTTAAATATTTAAGTGTAAATATTCGGACTTAGCTCAGACTCGACTTGTTTTGGGCTCGTTCAGGCTCGGCTCGTTTCCTAAACGAGCCAAACTTGAATAATTTTTTTGGCTTGATTAAGAAACAAGTTTTGCCAGCTACGCTCAACCTCGTTCGAGCAGTGGCTAATTCAGCACTATTGAGGCTTGTTTAGATGAATTTTTGAGAAAAATTTGGATTAACTTCCCCAAACTCTTTCAAACTCAAACTCAAACTCAAACTCATCTTTACAAAGATATGATTCAACATTAAATTTGATTCATATTCATGTTTGGTATGCAACACATACACATGTAAAACTCACAAATATATCATAATTATTAACAATTATTTATCCTATAAATGATTATTTTACCCTTGATCAATTTAATTCATATTTATGTTAAGGGGAACAATTATCTTTTAAATCTTTAACCCCTAAACTCATCTTCCCAAACTCACCTCTTCCTTAGGTTTGACGAAATTCGTGATCATGAGTTTAATATTCAGGTCGGCTACAGACCGGGTTGGAGAACTTGGATTGAATTTCAAATCCAAACATGAGATTTTGGGGTCCTTTGGATTATTTTTTTCAAGCTCATCTTATCAAGCCTCCCTTTACCAAACATTCTCTTAGGGGTGTCTATAGGCCGGGTTACTCACGAATCTCGTCATCTTGCCTAAAAAAATAGGCCAGAAACTCAATAGGCTCAATAGTTGGCCCATCCGAGTTCAAACCCAATATCCCTTAAAAAAAGGATTAGATTTGCCTCCAAACCCATTATCCCGCCAAAAGCCTGGCCTAATAGCCCGTCTGAAAAAATTCGTTAAAACCCGATCCAAGAACATGCCCGCCAAGTCCAGCCCGCCCCCTTCCTTTAAAAAAAAAGTTATGCTTTTAGACCATAAAATTTGAAACATTGAAATAAGTTTTTCAATGTTGAAACTTGAAGTTTTAAAATTTTAGATACTATAAAAAGTACACATTATTTTATTTTCTATGAATGAAGTATACAAATTTTTAAGAGTAGAATAATACAAATGATAGATAAGTGAGTAGGTGACAGTCAACCTAATGGGAATATATTCATTCTATTAGATGTAAATCATCCCTAATAAAAAATAAAATTATTTATTATTTTATTTTTATTTATTTTGACTCTACTTTTAATTCAAAAATATAATTTAGACAAAAATTAAGTTACACAAATATTCATTATTTTTAAATAAAATTGTATATAAAAAAAACCCGTAAACAGGCCTGCCAAATAGACTTAGAGGTTGTTTTGGGGATAGCCTATCACAACCCGAAGCTCAGCCCTGCACTACTCAGGCCCAGTCCGAAAAAAAAAATCGCGGGCCTAGCCCAGCCCAGCGCATGATCACCCCTAGGCACTATATTACAATTTATTCATTCTTGGGCATAACTGTTCACCAAAGGTGGCATGGGACATGTGTCGGCAACAAGAGTCTTGCATTCAAGCGAGAGGTTAGACCAATCTCATTCATCCTAGTTTGATCCGAACAGTTCTTGTTGAATGAATTGATCCATTGTTATATACCCCACTTTTGAGTTCATTTTTTCCTACTCGGACCGCCCTTTGACTACATTGAATATCAATGTCGCACAACAATGCTGTCATGAAATGCAATTTGGCCATGTCCTCACCTCCACCACAATAATGCCTCAGACCATTACTTGCAACACTACACTTGAAACCATCTAGTTAAACACCAAAAAACTTAGAAGTTTCTTGGAAATTTCCTATCTCACCCATCAATTCAATCACTCTCTTGTTGCTATTTCAGATGTTGGAACCAACAATTTCATATAGAATCATTACACATTCGAAAAATGGCCAAACAATTAGCTTTCTTCTTAAGAAATCAATCAACCTTATAAAGCTAACCCTATCAACTTAGATGAATGCACCAAAAGCATCATTTGAAATTGCTTTGAAGTTCATGATTTGAGAGCTCATTTGGTCTATCTTTAGCTATCTGAGTAACAAAGGACTGATACTGTTAAAGTTGATTAAAATGGTGAGATCTATGAAAAGTTGCCTGCAGTTATGCTTGAAACTTCTCAATTCGACTATCGGGATCATAGGGATTGCTATGTTGCTATACACAATATGGATGATTAGAGTTTGGCAGCGAGACGCATCACCTGAAGATTATAGTTCTTCTTTTCCTTGGTAAGCTCTTTTTGGAAGTCACTTTACATTGCAAGCAATGGCTGCATTTTTCAGCCTGCAAATGTTGGAACTGAAAGTGTTAGATATCAGAGTACCATGTGTGTGCTCTTTTTATTTTTCAGACCAAATAACTTAGAAAAATATCATCCTACATTGTTTTTGTAACTCTCCAGGTTTTGTATACTTCTCTCCTTCTTACAAATTCAATATTTTTCCTGGAAAATCTTGCAGGTTCATTCATGCTTCTCTTGGCATTGGTATCACCTTGTGTGCAATTACATGCCTTGGCCATGTTGCTGCAGATACTGCAAATGTTTGCTGCCTCTCTTGTGTATCCTTATTCTGCTAAAGTTTTCGGGTTTCGTTTTTCTTTTCTGATCTGTTACATCTAGTTTGATGTGCTACATAGCATGCATGACTAACTTGTAAGCATCCAAATGAAGTAGCAGATTGATTAGCTAAAACATGCACAAGTTTTGTTAAACCTTAGCTTTTATTACAGTATATGATTATGATGTTTCTTCTACTCCTATTAGAGACTGCAATCATAGCAGATATACTCCTAAACTCTGACTGGGAGAAGGTATAGTCTCCTAACGACCTATATATGACATCTAATTTGCTTGTCATGAGTCATGACCACTGTGGTGATAAATCAGGACCTACCTGAGGATCGATCGGGGAGGTTTGATGATTTCAAGGACTTTGTGAAGTCAAATATTGACACCTGCAAATGGATTAACGCGTTGATCATCCTAGTACAGGTATCTTCATGATTGTTTCTGTGCAATGTAACAAGCCAGCTGCTTGAGACCATACCCAATGTCTAGCCAGGAACTGGAAGCTTTTGTCGTTCTCATCTCCAAATCCATTTCCAAAATTTCAAAGCTTGATATTTTTCCTCGAATCCCTGAAAAAATTGAGTTCATTTGCATTCAAACGAGTACGAAGCATTTCAGAGAAACTGGTGAAAGGAATTACCAGTTACATTTACAAATAGCTGTGTTCTTCAGCCATGGATTTTCTAGACCTTAAAGTTCAATGTTATCTAAATGCAGGGATTTTCAATCTTGTTGGCCACAGTTTTGAGAACTCTTGTGACAGATCACGAAGCCAATTATGACACAGAAGATGATCAAATTCCACCCAGGATTCCACTGCTAGGCCATCCTGCCCAACCACTTCCATATGCTATTGGTGGTGTACATATGGACCCATATTTCACCACCATGAATGAGGCCTGGAAGGTAATGATTCACAGTATTGCAGAAACATTTCCCTCTGAGTTTGATTATTTGGCCACATAACTTACAGCTCAACTCTTTCTTCCAATTTCATTGCCAGATGAACATATGAATGGCGTTGGACACCTTTAAATGTGGCAAAAGAACATGCAGATGCAGCAGTAATTTGATCTGGATCAGTAAGATGGAGATGCAGGAAAATGGCATCGTCGAGGGTAAAACAGCACTGCAGTAAGCATCCTGCTATAGGACTCTGTTTTTGAGCCAACAATACTTGGTCTATAATCATAAGTTTAATGATCTAAGAATGACACTGTTGTTGTTGATTGGTACCACCGGGCGGGTGAATTCAATAATTGATGTATTGGCATTCACTAAAGAAAACAGTCAGCCTCCTGATAATTACCAAGGGCATCAACATAATACACAAAAAACATCAGGCACAATCTCATTCAAGGGATCACCACTGCAGCTGCATCACTTTAGAAAACTTCGTAGAATATGCACTATTAATTGGATATATGAAATAAACTTCAGTGGCATTAAAGGAAAGAGGAAGTCTGTGAATATCCAATAAACAAACTATCAAGCTGTACAAGCATTTACAGTGGTTAGGTGAAACTTAAAAATACAACTTTTGGTTCACTAGCTCAGTTTCAACCCCGTGCCCACAATAACTCGGGCTGGGTTCATCTAATTAAGAGTGGAAATAAACCACTGCATCTCTAAAAGCAATCTGACCAAATGTGTTTTCAGTCCTTACATAATCAAGGGGGAAGACAAAACACCACTGCTTAGGACCACAAGAAACCAAGAGTCCAGAATACCAGTGACCTACCTTAGATGGCCATCATAGGTGTCAAAAAGTGTGTCTGGAACAATCAAAGGCAACTTATCTATATAAATGAACAGCCTTCTGAGATTCTCCCTTGTTACTGTGGCCATGTCAATGACATCCCTACTGTCCATGAAAATCCAGAGGTCACCAGAGTTAACTCTTTTCAGACTGTCCCGGCAAAAGGGGCATGATTGTGATCTCAAACGCCTGAAACATGTAACAGATCATCATTGCCGTCTATATTAAATTCTGGAGTTCACAAAATTTTGAAGTCGGTCGGAAAGATAACAAAATAATGAAGTGCAAAAGAGACAGCCCCCCCCAAAAAAAAAAAAGAAAAAATAACAAAATGAACAAGGATAAGTAGAGCAGGGAATATAATTGCAACATTCAGCATGGAATTTCATTTTTTGTGTCTTCCACAATTATACCTCATTCATTCCACCTCTGAAGGTTATCATAAGTCCATCAGTCTTTTTATTTAGAATTATTTATCCTAAAAGCATATGCAAGCACAAATTAAGGACATTCTTGCATTGACTTAATCTTGAAATCCAGTCTTACGTCTGTTGAGTCCTACCAAAAGATCATGGCCCCCCATATAAGAGATAGTGAATGGGATATTCACTAGGCACAAAAGTTGGTAATTTAATGTACCAAGATTATAGTTAGGGGTTCTCAACTGGTGCTAGTTTATAAGTTGAATTGAGGTAAATCTGTGTTCTTCATTTGATTCTTTTCTTTCTCATCAATTGCCCACAACACTATCTGTTCACAACCCTCATCAATGTATAACTTGACCTAGAGTTACATTGAGATGGGTTAGGCTTAAAACCGTACACTTCCCCTCTTTTTGAATCAGAAGATTTGGATTTTCCCAACCAGGGCCTTTTTAATTATCAGTGTCAATAATTAATCTGATTACAGATCTTGTTAAGTCCTTTATTTGTTCCAAAATTAATAGCAACCTCGTAAGTCAAGGAAGCCTTTAGTCATAGTTGTTAGTATCGTATGATAAGTTACGATACAGGCCTAAAATAATACGAATCATAGTTATGTAACGTTTTTGTGTTGTATCGTCCGATACACGATACGTTTTTACGATACGATACGTATTGGTACGACACGTGCAAAAGCTATTTTTTTTACGACGTCGTTTTATGTCAATTCAAAAATATCATATCTTCTTTTTTCTTTTTCTTTTTTGTGAAAATATATATGTTTGAAAATAGTATACGTATCGGTTTTTTTTACGACGTCGTTTTATACAAATATATATATATTTGTGAAACAGTAGCATCACCAGCATCCTATTTTCATAAACTATGTTTGAATTAGTGAACTATGGTTGTGAACTTTGCACTATAATATTAGTGAATTATATTGATAACTTGAATAGTTGGTGGAGTATTAATGAAATGTTATGTTTTTATGAGTGTATGGATTTTTTTCAAAGGTATATATATATTTTTTATTATTTATTTAAATTTGCACTGTATCTTACGATACACAATATTTTTAAAAAACGATACGCCTTCCGATACACGATTTGATAACTATGTCTTTAGTCACTTGGAGTTTCTAAGCTCGATAGTTTTCTAAATTGTGTTGGCTTTTCTATATAAGCAAGGGTGTCAAGAGACCGACAATTGAACTTTTGATCTAAACCTTAACCTTAATTTAACTCACATTAGAACCCTAGAAACTTTACTTTATTATTCTGTCCAAAAAATCCAGCAACCTACTTCATTCAGATATTCACCAAAATCAGCCTTATCTTCAACCAACATAATCTCAAATCTGTCCTTAAACCTTTAACCTACCAATTGCACTCCTTACAGATTTAAATTCTAGCCCCACCATTATCCGATCACAAGGCATCATTAATTGCCAAGTTTGAGCTTCTGTTCTGCACCAGGCAACCTCCTAATCAATTATACAAACATTCTCTCAGATCATGGAAGTGATAATTAATTAACAAACCTATATGCCACAAAGATACCTTCCCCATATAGTTGTTCCAGTGTTCCACAAACACAATGTCAGACTTCAACAACTGCTTGGAGAAATAGGAATCATGTAGAATGTTTTGCAAACAACTAAGCCCATATCATCTCCAAGCATCAACCATCTGAATATGGAAGAGATTGGAAAAGCACCACAAGCTCACAACAAAAGAAGCAAACCTCACGAGAAATTTCAGGAAATTTCTTTCTGAGAAGCAATAATATCATTGTTTTCCTATGAGGAACAAAGGCACACTTGAATAAAAGAATGAAAATCAAGTGCACTGAGTTCACTCTGACTTGCACACCAAATCTCATGTTCCCCTTTTGCAGATCAAGCAAACATGTAGTGAAGCATACATGCTGTAGTGATATTTTACATGAATCCCATGGTGAGTGGGGACCCCAGTTGAAAATCTACTATTATACCTGAATCCCAGGGAACACCTAGAAGTTCACATGTGATTGCCATAAAAAAACTGAAAACTTTCTCCTCTAATGTGCTCCTTTGCACATCTGTCGTTACTTGTATGCATGTGTTACCAGAGTAGAGGAAAAATGTTAAAACAATTAAGTGTTAGTTGCAAACTCAACAGCTAAACGGCACAGAACTCACTGTTCTATACTTATATGCAGACATCACAGTCAACAAAATTCCAATGAAAGAAGAATCACGAGTACTACTATAATGGTGATCTAAGAAAACTAGTCAATAATATATGAGAACTTCAACGACTCAAGAAGGGTATAATGGGAGAGATATAGAGAGGATACCATTCATGGTAGCATTTCAAGCACATGGCATGGTTGCAATTGGGTAACACAATCTTACTGTTCATCTCCATGCAGATTCCACATTCTTCTTCCCTTTCAATTTCTATTTCCGAACATTGCCTGTGTTCCTCATCATCTCTTCTCCTATACCTTTCCATGCATACTGCCTTTTGCTTTTTATCCTCCGTGTCAGTCACGCCTCTTTGAAGTTGCAGTAAAGAGGGATAAATTACAGCTGACAAAAGGTTCAGCCATCAGCAGACAAAACATAAACCAGAGGCTGTACAAGTGCATTAATCGCGCAATACATTTTCAGAATAATAGACAAGAGGCTTTACAAGTTCATTCCTGTGGCAGGTGGTCCAATCATAGTGCAGAAACTTACCATAGAATTCTCTAATGCTTGCTTTTCTCTCATGGGTAGACATGGTTGTGGTGCCGTCCACATAAACCTGTTGCAATAAGCAAGGCAGTCAACCACATGCATGATTAAAAAAAATACTTCATCGATAAACAGAGATGTAAACAAGCTCCAACCTTGTAAATTAGGATTCTCAAAAGCCCAAGAGCACCAGCTAGGTTGCAGTCTGTCCATTGCACTAGGAAAAGGAACAAGTGTGCAGCTGGACTGTAAGAAATTCTCATCTGTACGCAGGCACCATCATATTCTCTTTGAAAATCCGATGCCCTGAACCCCACATTGCAAGATAAGGTTTAAAATAAAGCAAGACAGGTAATAACCAAGTATGGTAAGCAATCTGATAAAATAAATCACCATAAATACAATAAATACAACCATAAAAATCGTATCCAACAAAAATCGTTGAGAAGTGAAGTCCATACAGTGGATTAAAGAGACCTTTCCTATCTGGATTTCATTTGCCAACAGTAGATTTCTGGCCATCAAAACTCGGAAAACTTTCCAATGACATTTCTTAATGCATAAACAATTGGATTTATAGAAAATGAAGACGTACAAAACTGAGCATTCCAATTTTACTTGGAGCATTAACACTTGCAATTTAACCACCAAAACATTCGACCATCACAAAACAAAATTTTAGTTAGAAATGAGGATCCAAAACCACACATGATACAGAAAGAAATAGAAATTTAGAAGCACTGAAATACGGTATAGGCATTGGGCCTGCCGAGGGTGTGAGTTGGACCATCCTTCTAACAGTCCCCACCATTACCTTATCAGCCAAACACCCAATGGGTTTGAGGGGCAGGTTAATTCATGCTTCAAACCATCAAAGTCTTAGCCCATAGCAGTGATCACACATGCTATGCCACCCACTAGACTAACCAACCTTGATTAGTAAGCTTAAACCAAGCTATCCAATACAGCAGACACATCAAAAATCTGTTTCATTCTCTGTACCAGCATAGTATCTTGACCTTAAAACAACAGATGCATCAATCCTACACTGAAAAGTGACCACCATAAAATGTGGTCCCTTTTTAACTTAGGATTAAAGAATGCATCGCAAAGAAAGCATTGGGTGAGAAAAATCTCACCATGTGAACTTGGTCCTGCGCAGACCGCCATAAAAAATAAATTTAAGCACAACAATCAATCACCTTATATAAGCCCAGAACCAACATTCACCAATTTACAAGAAAGAATGAGATAGCTTAATTATTTTATCATCACCAGAGTCATCTCCAAACCAATCAAAAAACACCCACATGTGAACTTAAGTAAGAAGACTATAAAATAAAAAATTACAACTAAACCTGAGCAAGTTAAGCATCATATTAACATAACAATGGTACCTTCATCACAACTTGAAGCAATTACGGAAAGTAGAAATAACACTCACACCATCCAACAACTTTCCATATCAAATGCAGAATAATAATATACCCATTTGTATAATTTTAAAAACTACAAAATCAAATGCAAATCGGTAAGTAACAAAACAACTTAGTTAAAAAAAAAAAGGTAACCAACAAATAGTGTCTGTGCGTGTGTGTGAGAGAGAGAGAGAGAGATGGAAAACACATACATTTGTAGAAACAGCCCCAAAACTTACCAAATTGAAAGCAGAAACAGATTATCGTAGAAAAATTAGACGCCAAAAGCAAGAAAACTACGTTAATTTTTTATAAAAAAAAATGCACAAAAGTGCATTTCTTTAAATTTCTCAGTAGAATTTTCTATCAAATAGGTGAGAAAAATACCAAAAAAAAATAATAAATGAACACAAAAATAGTTGACTCACAGAGTATTTGCGTACTGAATATCGGCTTCAAGAACTTTGAGAGAATCCTTGAAAGACTTTCGCACTGATCCTGCAACATACATCTTCCTCTTTCTCCTCCAGCACAAAAAA
>CM042186.1:2609194-2655864 GCA_023539305.1 Ilex asprella | reverse complement strand
AAAAAAAAAAAAAACCTAAAAAATCATTAATTTGAAGAGTATTAAAAAAAAGTAAAATAGAATCTTTATGGTATGACTTACCACGTGGATGGAGTCAGAAGGAAACAATTCATAGAGAACCCTATCCAAACCGACAAGAATGATTCGCTGACTCGGATTAGTGTCAATGTTACATGTGGTTGTGGATAAGCCTGAAGACCAATTCCTAGTACCTCCTAAATAAAATAAAATTGTACTATTTTCCTAAAAATTGCTTATTACCACAAACCATGTAGACCATCCACCAGCTACCAAACATCCCACAATTAATTTTTTTTTATAAGACAAAAAATATTTAATTTGTTATTTTCAATGAGTAAAAACGCACTTATACCATTCAGACACATGAATTTAAATAAAACTGAAGACAAATTTTGGATATATAAATTGATAGTAATGTTACACTGACTAAATTTTAGGACTAAATTTGAAAATCAAATGACATGGCAGCATATTATTTGATGTTTTTATTGGGACCTGAATGACTTTGCACCAAACAAAGAAGCCCAACTCAATTGTCATGTCATTTGGGCTCTCAATTTAGTCCCAAATTTGGTCAGTACTCATAAATTAAACCCTTAATCTATACACTAATTAAATCAAAACTTATGTTAGAAAGATTTATAATAAACACCAAACACCAATAATAGAAAAAGCTAGTCCTTATCTCTCAAACACCAAACCATATCTATTTGGATAACATTGCCACCTCTCTCTCTCTCTCTCTCTCTCTCTCCATATACACACCTATATATACACCCTCAAATTGACACATTCCTCTATATCCATTTGCATCATTATTTCTCTATTCATTTCTTCAGCTATATTGGTTCAGATCTCCTTTAAATTTGCTTCTATTGAAGAGAAAGACAATACAAAGAAGAAAATGTTGGCTATATTCAAGAAGAGTTTGGTTAATCCACCACAGGAGCTGAATAGCCCAGCCTCATTGCAATCATCAAAAAAGCCTAAGCTTCCTGAAGAGACTTTGAAAGATTTCTTGTCTTCTCATCCAAGAAATGCCTTCTCTATTGGCTTTGGGGACAAGGCATTGTTGGCTTATGCACCACCCGAACGACCATACCCCAATCGCAGGTATTATCTCCTTCCTTTTGTCATCATATCCAATGCAGGCATTAATCGATGTAGATCTCTGTCTACATTGAATGTAAAAGATCCGGGGATGATCTTTTTCATCCATCCCCGGATCCATCATTTCTGTATACATATGCATATATATAGAATAATGAGAATGGATCGTGGGTACCTTTTCATGGTGTTGTGTCAACCGTACACAACAATGGGTTCCTCAAAATGAGAAACTTCTGGGAAACATTCAATCATGTGTATACATTACATCTACCCTTTTTGAAAAATAACATACATGCACGTGATTTTTTTGAAGTTTGGGCTAAAGTTTTCCAAAACAATCCTATCCCGATCAAATCTTAGTTACACGATTAGAACTAGGATTAGGATTAACCATCCTACTAGCACACCAAATTCGAGTTTGTTGCCCCCAACCATTATCAAACTAATACCTATTCCGTTTAGCCTATTTAGGGAAGATAAAAACGGGCGTACCCAATGTACGAGGCTCCTGTTATTGTGCCTACAAACAAAGGTTGTTTTTGTGACTCAAACTCATGAATTCCAAATCACAATAAAACAACCTTACTATTGCGCCAAGCCCTACCCTCTCTCTGAATGTGCTTGGAGTCTTTTGCATTACTTAGGCACCAAAAGGACCAATTTACCAAGTCCCATTATTAAAGTAGTAGGAGTTCTTTCGTCTCGAAATCTGAATAATTTTCATTACTTAAAATGGTTCTTTAGAGCATTCATATTTTGACTGAAATGAGCTTGAGGAAAGATTATTCCTAATCCTTGTTCTGTTCTGTAAAACAATATATGTAGGTTGTTCTGTGGTTTGGATGACATATACTCCATCTTCTTGGGGAGTTTGAACAATCTGTGCACCCTCAACAAGCAGTATGGACTATCAAAGAATGACAATGAGGCTATATTTGTCATTGAAGCATACAGAACCCTCCGCGACCGAGGCCCTTACCCGGCCCATCAGGTCCTCATGGATCTTGAAGGCAGCTTTGGATTTGTGCTCTATGATACCAAAACTGGAACTGTCTTTGCTGCTCTGGCAAGTTCTCTTCACCATGTTAAACTGTACAGTAGGGAGTGTCGGTCATGGATCGTGCTATATTAAAAAATAATTTTTGATCGTTATTGTAAAACTAATAAAATATAAAAAATTCATACGTATACCAAAAACTTATTTTTCGGTACGGACCATTCTTTCATTTACTTACAGTATAAATTATATGTATCATTTTGGACAGGGTGCTGATGGTGGAGTGAAGCTTTTCTGGGGTGTAGGAGCTGATGGGTCTGTGGTGATTTCTGATAATGTGGAGATCATAAAAGCAAGCTGTGCCAAATCCTTTGCTCCTTTCCCAACTGGTATGTGATTTTTGTGTTGGTCAGATAGTAATCAGTGGAAGAAATCAACTAAAAAAATACTATAAAAGTAATAATGTTGTCAGATGAAATCCATAGATTCCTGACTTAGGTTCGAGTCGAGCTTTGACACCCACTTTCCTAATTATATATTGAAGCTTTTGCTTGCTAAAAACGTGTCCACACTAATCAAATTATCTCTGAAGTGGGATATATTACGAGACTTTATCTGTACTATAAAAGTAATAATGTCGCCCGACGAAGTCCATAAATTCGTAACTTAAGTTCGATGTTCAACACCCACTTCCCTAATGATATATTGAAGCACTCTTGCCGGCTAAAAATGAAACATTGATGATAAATGTGTTTTATTTATTATAACATGAATGCACAGATAATCTAACCAAAAATTTCAAAAAAATGCAGGGTGCATGTATCATAGTGAGAGAGGGCTGATGAGCTTTGAGCATCCAATGAACAAGATGAAGGCAATGCCTAGGATTGATAGTGAGGGGGTCATGTGTGGGGCCAACTTCAAGGTTGATGCCTACTCAAGGATTAGCAGCATGCCAAGAGTTGGAAGTGAAGCAAACTGGGCTACTTGGGGACAACAGGCTTGATGAATAACATTGAAACATTGACTAAATGACCCCCCCCCCCACCCAAAAAAAAAAACTCACATCCAGATTTAATACTCCTCTCTCTCTTTTGGTGTTTTTGTTCTTTCTTTCTGTATGTTATGTTTATTGTTTTTGGTGAACATCTTGGTGTGTAAATTTGAACAAGGGTCCCCTTGAATGGAGGAAATTTCTTAAAGTTGGTCTATGATAATGTGTGTCATTGCATCATGCTCTGTTTTAGTCTCATTCCAATAAGCCTGTCTGAAAAAATCTTTCAAGGCTTGTTTGGATGATCGGGGGGATTGGATTGATTTTAGAAAACTCCTTCAAACCCAACTCAAGAAATTTTTTTCATAGGATTCAATTATAAATTAAATCCAATTCCGTATTAAGTAGGCAACTCGACATAATTATATTTGGGGTCCATAAACTTATGTCAAATCATATTACTCAATTTACTAAAATTGTCATTATTAGATGAATAAAAGAATAATTTTTTGGGTATAATAGTTTTTATGTCTTCAAATCCAATCTTTAACATCTGAAACCCACCCCTCATGGGTTTCATTAAACTCTCATACTTGACTTTTAATGCACTATTTATTGTGGACCAAGACCAAACTAGGATACGAATCCTGAATTTAAAACTCCTAACCAAATATGAAATTTAGTGGTCTATCGGACTATTTTTCTTAATCCCCCTTCAAACAGTCTTTGTAGGGGAAGACTAGCATACCCCACCTCAAGTAAAGCTAAGGTATCAAGAAATAAATTTACACTACAGTATCAAAAAATAATTTTAAAATATCATATCGTAGTTACTGCAAAATAATGATAAAGTCACCATTCGATAAAAGCCAAGTTACAAGAAAATGGATTTATTTAGAATCAGTCTTAACACTAGAGGATTCACCCTCTTTTTTTCCTAATAAAATGATTTCATTTATTTTGTCTTGACCCACAAAGTTACAAAGTAAACATTCGGTTTACTTTTCCAACAGTTAACACAACATTTGCTTGGTGACTACTTTCAAGCAAGCATGTCAACGGATTTGGTTTGAATTGGATCGTGATTGATTTAAATTCGATTGTGATCCATATTTAAATTTGTTAACAATTCAAAATTCGATTTGAATAACTTAATTAACTAAATTTTAACAAATTATACCTAAATTTCAACTAATTTTTTTTAAAATAATTACCTAATTTCTTTAATGTTTATATAAAAATATATAAATAATTCAAATCAAATATAAGTATATTCAAATCTAAATCTGTGATATATAAGATATTTGATCAAAGTTTGAATTATCGATAAATCCATTGACAAGCCTACTTTCAAGTAGACTACTCATAGTTGTGTCAGATGTGTCTTCAATCCTGGTTCCATGGATGATAGGGGTTACAATCACCCTGAATATAACCCCCTACACAAAAGAAACACCGGAGAAAATAAGGATAGAAGGTGGAACATACAATTGCTTGCTTCCAGCACACCACGAAATATTAGAAAATCATATTGACAGAAGAATGAATATTCATTGCAGAAAATCATTCCCAACCAAACTGATATCTCGGATCCTAATGATAGATCTGCATATAAATACAAGTCTAAAATGATCTTCGCCTCTCATATTAGAAGTCAAAAAACTATAAAAACTAATGTAACCATACTGGTTATCGATATCTAGGTATACATGTTTTGCAATTGAATCTGATACCAAAAACTCGGTCAACAACTCCAACGATTGAAACGCCTAGATATGAATCGGAAGAAACTTTCTTGGAAGAATGGAGGCGAGTCGTCTTGGCCTCTGATCATTGACCCAGCAACAAGTGAACATTTGGCAAATCTGGATCTGATTTGCTAAATCTACTAAAAGCTCACAACAGTGGGGGCACATCAAAACATGTTTTGCTCCAATCAAAAGATCATTTTCCACACAACGGAAAGCAAATAAATGATGTCAATCAAGCGACTAGCCAACTAATTAATCCGAAGCAACAAATATCTGCAGCATGTACAAACAATATATCAGAATAATAATTCAGCAGAAATATGGCTCCAGAATCCAAAAGAGAAAATGCAAGATACAATTCTCTGACAGCCTTTCAGGCAGCCACAACAATGCAGACTTCAGCCAATATCCAATCAGGTTAGTTAAGCCAACAAGAATAATCTAACATAAATTCACGTGTAAAAGATATATATCTGCTATTCTTTATTAGACTTTTCTCTTATCATTTTTCTTTTATCACGGGTACGAAACTGCGCTATTCAAAGCCTGAAACATACATATATTTAAAAGTGTATAAAGTGAGTCTCTCCTCTTTTCCTTCCATTTTTCTTTCTTTCTTCTCCAGGAGGAGAAGGGAAAGGGTGTTTTGGCGGACAAGAGCTATGAAATTAATAAATAATAGAACATAAGTAAACACTGAAGAATGAAAAAAGGAGGGGGAGGGTTAGAAAGCGAGTTAGCCTAGATGAACATTCCATTTTCATGAGTCTTGGCTGGTTGAGCAAAACAACTCCATTAAGATATCCAAACTTGGACCAAACTGCTCCCAAAAGCCATTGCCAAACAAGGATTTGATGGTAGTTCAAACTATCATAAGAATTCTATGTTGGGTTACAGCACAATACAGAAAACTAACCTCCAAATCCAGCAATGAATCGTAAGTTCTCTTCTCTCTCATGTCAAACAGCGTTATGCCTGTGATTTTCTGGACCCCAAGTTTTGTAGCAATCAGGTTCTGCACAATCAAAGGCACCATTGCTGAGACATGGAAAGTGCAACAAACAATGAAATTTGCCTTTTTTGGAAAATAATTCTCTCCTTGGGATTTCTACTGCAAGCCTCTCTCTAACAGCTTATGGGATGAACTCAGTACTCTTTTTGATAAGACCAAAAAAAACTCACTTCTTAACTGACTTTACAAAATTCTCATTACTCAAGCATCCAAATTAGATAGACCATAATAGTATTTTTTTTTATACACAAGTAAAACGGTTCTGCATATTAAGTACTTTTTACATTTGTACATTTTGATTTATGAATTAATTTTAAGTCTGGACTGAAAGTCTACCCCAAAACCAAACTGGTTAAAAGGTAAATGGAAAAAAATGTAATCGTACCAGCTGGAATTCTGAAGAGCTAAATGATTCCACCTGCACTAATGCCTGTACAAGGATGACAAATCAAAACTTCGGTACCACAAACCACGAATTTTATGAGATTAACAAGAGTGATGACAGGAAAATGCAAGTGCAGTCTTCATCCCAGGTCCTAAGAATCATTGAATCTTCAATCATGTAGCAAAGAGATGCAAGGTTGAATTTGAGTAATCTGATTTCATGTGAGAAGCTAAGGAAAGCGATATAGATGTATGCAACTTCATATTATCAGAAGAGTACGCCAATGAGTGATTATGAGCAGATATAACAATCAAACAAGTAAATCATAGAATCCAAAATAGTAGCCAATTTGCCCAATACAAGCCTTAGCTGATTGGGCAAAAAAGCTATAATCCAATATCAAGGGCCTTCAAACTAACTACAAGTGACTAGGATTGATTTGCCAGGTAGAGATGAGTGGAAGCTATTTAAACAGCTTACCATTGTCTGAAGACCATTAACCAAAACAGCCTTCGCATCATCTAAATCACTTTCTGATAACCAAACTTCAAAAGGTCCCAGTATCCTATCTGTCTGATTCATCAAATTCAAGTGAACCTGCAGATGCAAATAATTAGGTCAGAATTAGTGACTAACGAATGAGAACAGAAAGATGCAATATAAAGCTCCATTTGGATTTACCAATGCAACCTCTGCAATTAACAATCACAACAATTCCCACACACTGCTCTAAACAAAGATTATATTACTTCAAATTTTTGGGTTCTAACTTAAAATTAGTAGAACAGCAAGCAAGATTTGTATGGGTTAAAATTATGTATAGAGATCTACTTTTCAGCTTGACTTTCTCGGAAAAGTATATCTAGGAGGAATACAAGTCTTGCAATCTGAGGGATAAACTGTTGCAACTCCCTCAAATGAATAGATGATGCAGAGTTTTCCAGGAGGCAGGTAAAACAGTAATGTCCAAGTAATATGAAAGATCAAATGTACATCATATATGAATGCATAAATAAGGAGCGGCCAAGTGTACAAGGCTCACACCGTTGTGGGATTTTGGGAGGGTTAAATGCACATGCCGACATATTGTTTCCGCAATAATATAGGAATGTTTTCAGGAAATATTTAATATTGTTTCCGCAATAATATAGGAACGGGTTCAGGAAATATTGATCTTGCACCATACAGACAAATATTCTATGCATGGAATAATTCCCCTGCACCCATTTTGAGGACACTAAAAGATATCAGTGTGCCTGAGTATGCTATGTCCAGATGTATAATCATCTTTTGTTTTGAGGATGCAGTGAACAACTCCTGGGTTAATTAAGGATAAATTCTAGGAAACCACATGGGTAAGGTAAAGTATTGGAATTAACAGAAAAATTAATAAGCATAGGTGGAGTAGGGGAATGAATAATATGACAATAGAGAGAAAACAGAAAAATTCACACTCCAGTATGGTGCTTATTCTTCACTAACAACAACCAGAGTGTATGTACTCAGAAAGATAGATGGAATGCTACTCCCAGAGAGAGAATGAAGTGAAATTGCTTCTCGTGTAAAATCTGAAAAAAGACTAAGAGCCGGTAGTTGCCCGCTAAATTGCAACAGAATCTAAACACAGGAGTGAAATCAGTACTCAGATTACCAATGTCTAAAGTTTAAGGGTGATAAGGAGGCGATAAAAACCTACAATTAGAGGTTCAGTTTTCCCAGTAATTTGAATCCTTGAAACTCCTGTTCCTTTGCCTCTTCTTCAGGTAAGTTTTCTTAACTTACATAAGTTCTAGGTTGAACCATAAACCTGGGCGGTTTGCTCTATTTTTGTTCTTAAGACAGTGAGTCACATCCAGCTACTTGCCAGCCCACCATTAGCTTAAGATTTGATCCAAATTCAAACCCAGTTTTTATACCTTGGATAATATGGACCATAAAAAAATCGTAATTCCAGACAAATTTCTCACAAGGTAAAATGGAATAGAGAGGCAAATATCCAGGTGAATGCACTGAAGGCAAAAGTAAATTTCTACCATCAAACATCATATTGTCATTGCTTGGTAAATAATGGAACCCCAGCATCATTGTTCAAGTGAATGATACTTACCAAAAAGGGCTTCCCCAAAATGATAACTGATGGTACCTCCACAGCCTGCAATTCAATTTCTTTCCTTGTAATGGGCTGCAAGGGAGAAAGTAGATGCTTAGAAAAAAAATTCAACTCATCATGAATAAGCATTCACACATATAGCTAGTCTTACTTATCTCCTCAACATTTGAAGTTAAATATTCCCTGTCTACAATGACCAAAAGAATCTCGCTTATCTTGATTTTTCCAAACAGTTGAGAAATAGAAAATATGTCAATCTCAAACAAGGTTTCTTTCCAGTTCCCACTCCCTGAATTTTGCAGGTCCTCACCCTCCTCCCTCCCGGGGATTCCTTCGCTAAGTCAGACTTACTGATGGGTGAAAAGAATTAAATTGCATAGAAAAAGAAGCAAAAGAAGGCAAAGTGGGATGGCATTGAACAACACTGTTGAAGGCACTGAATCAAGCACATTAAGGAATACATTCATATTGACTATTGCTCCTACAATGGAGCAAGATTTGCAGGAATCCAGCAGCAAAAATTTTAGTCGGTTTTGGTCAAAGTTTGATTTTGGCTGGCTCAAATACCCATATATAATAAGGATGAGAGAGAGATGTGTGTGCATGAGAGAGAAAGCGAGTCCGCAAGAAATTTTAGGAAAAAAAAAGGGTAAAATATTTAAAATGCACTTCAAGTTTTTTAAACGAAAAGAAATATTAAGGGGAGTTTTCATTATATGGAAAACTTCCTGCTTCATTGAGAAATGCAAGACATTCTGTTTATGTGTAACCTCTGCAACATAACATTGACGACTTACAAGGGATCATTACTAGAAATTCCTCATATTGCTTGTCTATAAAATCATGGCATTATAAACAAGTGTACACCATGCAGTGTGTCACATACAAGAGAAATTTACCTAATATTTAAGCCACACAGAAGAGAAGTGTTGAGATATGCCGAGACTAGATTGAAATAACTCTTACTGCATGAAATATGAAGTCAAGAAGATTCACTTACACTACCAAGAATTTGCTGCGTCTGCAGGCGCCCGGGTTCACCCAAATTTGTGCGCCATGTTATCTGGAATTTGCCAAGAACATTACTTCCCTCAACTTTCATTTCCGCAGAACCTTGTGATGACAACTTCAACTGATACAGATAATTGTGGATTCCTCCCCCAGATTTAAGGAGAACGGGTGGCTTGAATGCTTCTCTGTTCACCCAAATCAGTTTAATTAACTAATAACTAATAAAAACAAGTTACATATGCAGATAGTCATAGTAAACTTGTCACACCACCTAGTCAATACAGTATTCTCTAACTGGTGATCATCGGCTTTTAGCATTGTTGCGCTCCAATGCTGAGCAGGCTCAAACTCAACTTGGTCCATATAAAGGTTTGATTTTGTATGATTTTCGATACAAGCCTCCAAAAAAGTGGTTTCCTGTATAACCAGGGATTCAGCTGTCACATGAGGGATGAATCACAACAGAAAAAAGGCCTAAGCTAATTTTGCATATTTGATGCTTATGACAAGGCATTCAAACAACTGTTGTTGGTTACAAATAAAGTAAACGCTAGAAATTGGCATTGGTTGAATCCCCCTGCATTCTCAATTTGTCTGGCCTTGCTTGATTTAGAGACAAAAAAGTGTCATTTCAAGTAGGTGAAAGATGAGGCAGGTTTCTAGTGACAGTTGTTTAGCTGCACCAACATTGAATGCATGCTTGAGAAACTTTAATGCACCATCTGGAAGCCCCCGAACCCAAAACTTAAGTGTTAAACTCCCGGATTACTGAGAGGTAAATTCTCTACATTAGTTCTTAATATTCAATTGACCAGAATGTACATCTGTCAAGAAGCAAGGACTTACACTCAACGGTTTTAACTTCTAACCAAAGGGAACCTACCTTGACAACGCGAACCTGCACAAACGAAATGAGTTATTACTATGCTTGAACAGGAATACAAGAAATGGCCAATATGTGCATCAAAATACACAAATAATAATAATAATAAGGCCACCACTATTGCCCCTGGTAATATATAGTCGAGAAATATCATTTTTATCAATAATATTCCTTTGGACATACAAATTGCATACCCTGATGTCTACGACATGGCAGGAGGTACCTTTGTTCTAACTGAAAGCGGATTTGCTACAATAAATTTGAAAAACTGAGGAAGATATTTGCGCTCGGCATCACCATCGCTATAGAGAGCTGTGCAGACCAGCCTAAAGATGGTGAAGCAACATTACAAGGTTGTATTAGAGCACACCAGTAGCATTAAAAGGTGGTTACACAGATAAATGTTTCAACATGATGCTTAGAAAATCTCACGTGTGCGCCCCGAGTTCCTTGACATCATGTTCCACGATGAAGTCATAACGCCCTCCCGCACGTATTGATTCAACAGGAGCTTTGGTTGTATCTAATAGCAGTATTCTCTGTCTTTCCGTTTGAATTTCTGCCTGTGATGCGAGACGATTTTTGGCTTAGTATGCAGAAATTATAAGCTGGCCATAGTCTTTTATAATATTTGTAATCCATCCACATTTCTCAATTTCTATCTGATTAACAACAGACCTCTCGATTCTTCATTTTCTTGAATACATAGATAGAGTGAGGTGCCTTTTTTCAGCATGTTGTAACACCTAAACTAATAATATCTAATTTGCTGAATAGTTGCATACATATAAGTGTTAGAATTCGTTAGAGATGGAATTCATTTCAAAGTACAAGATTCAACAATGCTAAAACTCAGAAAGACTTACACATCACTCAAGCTAAGACCCATGTTTCTGTTTCCAAAATCTTCATTGTTTTTCAACAAAATAATAGTCTCTCAAGTAGCTCAACTTTAAGAAATCAAATGCTGAATCAGTGCTTAAATAAATTCTGAACTTCAATTCTAAGCAATCACCTTAATTACAACATCCCTAACTTCAAAATTCGAACTGTTGTTGATACTTATATAGCTGCAAAACGTCTCTCCCAGATAAATTGCCCTGAAAAGTGCAATCATAAAACAAAATTCATCAATATTTTTTCATTTTTCTTTGTCATATACACGAAAACATATGTTTATAAAATTGAGGAGAGAGAATGTTTGTGGAACCCGAAGGCTTGGGGGAGAACGAGGAGGCCAGGGAGGCCCATGGCATCGGAGGGATCATGGAGGAGGAGCCTGGTGCGGTAGGTGAGATCTGAGGTATCGGCGGCCTTGGTGGCGTTAAACGATGGGTTTCTGAGGAGGCGAGGGAGGTGAGAGGCTGCGACGGCGTCGTTGAAGAGGTCTTCGCCGAAGAAGAGATCGGAAGGGTCGAATTTGAGAGGAGTGTCGACGTGAAACGATGGTCTGCATAATCTCATCACCCTGAAGGCCAGTGAGTGTGGTGCCTGACTCCCGCTCATCTCTCTCTCTCTCTTTCTCAGAAATCAGAAAGGAAAATAATCACCTACTCCGTCCAGTCAAAAGCTGATACGCCGGAATTCATAGATAAATTACATTTACTCCTCCAGAGCTGTCACTCATTTTTTATTTTACCCTTTCAACTATTAAATTTTTCACATTAAGTAATACTTTGTTGCATATTACCTCAATCATAAACGTTTATTTTTTTTTTATTAAAATTGTTGACATGTTTGGATAAAATGAAAAAAATTACATAGTTTAGGAGGCAAAAAAAAATAATTTTTCATTAAATATATAACAAATAATAATAAATGAGGTAAAGTGAAAGTAATGACTTAATTGAGGGTGCAATTTATAAAATTTAATAGCTGAGAGATCAAAGTAAAAAAGGTGATAATTTAGGGGGTTTAAGTATAATTTATCCTAAATTTATTGTGAATAATTGCCTAAATTCAAATCCACACGGTCTGATTTTATTTATCATAATTCATGATGCACTTTTTGGCGCCGACTGATAAACTTCCTTTCTTTCATTTTGATTTATTCTTTTTTTTTTATCAAACATTTTGATTTATTCACTAATATAAAATTTAGCACTAATTTTCTTATTGATACCAAGGGTCGCGATGTTCTTGAATGAAGTTTATCCGAACCAAATTAATACTTTAAGATCAGGCTATCCCTCTCCAGCGGTGATTATAAGATGAATTTTTAGGATAAATGACACTTTTTACCCTCCAAAAGAAAATTTTCATATTTTTAATTTATATCTTAAAAGACTATAGATTTTCATATTGTATATTTCAACCAAACGAAAAAGTAATAATGTGCTGCATTTTTTAAAAAAAGAGTATCAAATTTTTAGTAAAAGTACTTAAAGTTAAGTATTTATGTATGGAAAGAATATAGTATGATAAACACACAAAAATTGGTGAATAATTAATGAATATTTACTTTTTTATTACATTTTCATCTTTTTCTTACTGAGAAAACTTTAATTTTTTAAAGTATAAATTAAGAGTGAGAATCTTTTAGAACGTAGAGTGTCATTTACTCTTTGTATTAAACATATTTCATAAATATTTTTCAAAAAAGGTTAAATTTGTCGCTAGTCCTTAAATTGAGATCCTATTTTAATTGAGTCTCTGTTAAAATTAGAGGTCAAAATCAAGACAATAACAAATGTGGATCCATCCAAGCAAAAAGTCAAATGGTGAAGTTCCAGAATTCACCTCTCCGACATAATGCTATCAACCACAACCTCTTCTAATTTATAATATAAGACATAACAAACTTCAATAAGCTCATCCAACGGTCACAAATAGACTCATCCAACAGTCACCAACATTCATCTCAAAACAATTCACATTACATTGTATTTTCAAACACGGATTACTCTTAATCATGTATAAAAAGGAACACATTGGGTACCTAATACAACTTTTATCATCAAACAATTTAATTTACTACTTTTGCCCAAGAATTAGCAAAAAAATAAAAATAAAAAACCACATGCAGCTCTTGTTCAATGGGGCATCCGGAATACAGTCCCAAAGCTAACATTAAGAAAAACAGCAAACAATTTCATGTCACATATGGACGGATTTTCCCCTTACTATGAATTTCATTGTTATTGGTATTGACATGTAGAATGGAACTCTATCGGCCGATTAATCAGTTCTAAAAATTCTATCACTGCCAGATCTCCAAGAAACATATTTGCCTCGTATCTTGTAGAACAAGCTCAATGCCAATATGTATTGTAACAAGTTGGGCGCGATCGATGTTTGTGGGTGATGAAGTACAAGGATTTCGAACCTGAAGAGTCTCTGTGTGACAAGCGACAACAGTCTGTGGAATCAGAATACCAAAACCATAATTTTTCACTACTACTTGAACTATACTAACTCCAATCAGCAACTGCTGAGCTGAACAGATCCTCGGATTTTATCAGCAGCAGTGTCACGTGAAAATCACAAGAAGGAATATCAATCACTGATTTGCAATCAATCTGAATATGTTTATGCACACGGATTTGCAACCTGTAGTGGAGAAAATAAAGAGAGAATTACCACAAGGTATATCAATCACGGGAAACCAATTCCAAAAGGTAGGAAGCAACATCAAGAAAGGACAAGTTTGATGGCACCACAAGAAGTAATAATGGTCGCAAAAGTTTTCTTTCCTTTTAGAAAGAAAAAAACACGAGGAGAAGCTCAGAAGTATAAAGGTGAGGAGAGTTTCCACCGGCTGACTTTAATTCACTGATCATATCAATCCTTATTCCTTACATACTGATATAAATAGTGTTGGAAAAGAACTCTTGATGATGCTATAAAGAGATCTATTTATGTGAATTATGGATGTGCTTCTATTCTTGCAAGAAAATGAACCGCAATTTAAGCTTAAGTCACAAACATTACAAAATCAAAAGAAAGCAGTCCAAAATTTCAGCTCAGTAACAGATGACGGCAAATGGTGGAACACCAAAAAAGAGGGGATGAACCAGATTAGGCTGGTCATTGTTGGATTTGTTTGGAGAAATAGTGTGAAAAGTCTAAAAAAGCAGTGCTTTGTCAATAAGAAAATGAGACAAATGTTAACCTCTTCTCACTTGCAGGGAGATAGCTTTCGACTGTATATAAAGCAGAAAATTTTAGCTGATAATAAGAGCAGGGATCCAACCTAGTAGCTGAAACAGTGATAATCTTCTATACAACTCGGACCCATGTACCACCACACATTGGACAGCCATAAGCCCAGCGGCTGATCCACCATATCTCCCTGTCATTCTGACTAGGTGAACTGCTGAATCCTGGTGATGCAAATGCTGATGTCTGACGCAAACATCTAATGCACTGCATAAAGAAAACAGTAAGAAATTACACTACCTTGAAGGACTGAAAAAAATACACACTAATACACAATTCAATCAGGTAGTAAAAAAGAAAAAAATGTTTAATGGCGAAATCAATATACCATTCAAAGGTAAAAATTGAGTGGTATAATTTGAAACATAAATCCAAGTCCAAAAAGGCAAACAAAAACCCCCCAACACACACAGAGACAGAGGCGTGGCATAAAGATAATTGAATGTAAAGTTAGGTGGTACTATTCGTGCAACAGACTCATAAACCACAATAAAAAAACCTGAAAACTAATAAACATCTGGAACAAACACACACGAAAGGAGAGGGGGAAGGAGAGAAAGAGCTGACTAGATTTCCAACAAAATAATAGCAAATGTCAGAATTCACATTGAATTACTTGGTTGGCAAAAAATTGTCATAAACACGAAACCAAAATACCAGAAACCCTTCGAAATAAACCACTGTCTACTGGACTCTAAAACAGGCAAAGAGCACACAAAAGATTATCTGGACAATGCTTTCTCCCTCTATTGAAAGCCCCAAATACCATCATAGTCTACACTATTAGCCTCCCTGTATGCATGGTTGCCATCATAGGCATCATACCATACTGAGATTAGGAGAATCTGGTGTAAGAAGTGATCCACCATGTCACTCTTTCATCTTGATTAACACAGAAGAATTAGCTTTAGTCCCCTTCATGAACAGTTATAAATTCCATATCCATAATCCCACAGCCAATTAAAACATGTATACAAAATCTATGAAAATCATTACAGCTCATATCAGTTGATAAAATTATGACTTATAACAATGTGGTGCTAACAGCAGGGTTGAATTAACAGACAAAATGTAGGGTGTATTTTGTTAGAGTAGTCTAGTATATTTAGTATTAGGGGTAGTTTAGTTGTTTACGTTCTTTTATGATGCCCTATGCCCCTATTGTGTATTTTTCTGATTAGACTGTAACAAACAAGTTAAAAGTAAGAAGCATTGGAATTTAAAATTTAAAACAAACCTTATACCAAGCTCCTTCAAGCCCAGTCTTCCATACAGCAGTTACAACATCCCTTCGAGATCCCATTATACCAAGATATGCTCCCAGGCCCACAGAAGTGTTCAATCCAAAAGCAGCATCTCTTTCAGACATCCTCCGCTTCCTTGGCCACAAACCATGGGCTCCATAGTAAACGTCACAGTTTTCTGATGAGGTCACGTCAGTTGGATCTATCAAACTGCTAAGCCTGGAGGTGTCATCTAGAGAACTTATATCCTCTGGATCAGACCAGGGACCACCAAACATATTCCGTCTATGCCATTCTTCAGCAGGAGGATGGAGTTCTAACTCACGTAGTAACAAACCAGCGGCGTCTGCACCTCTTGGCCGGGGCATGTTCTGTGTAGAAAGCTCATTAGCATAGGAAAGAATTGCAGGAGCTGAAATAAATAATATCAGATATCAAGAAAGATGAAATAACAAATTTAAACTTATTTTGGGATAAAGTAATTAAAAAATTATCTTGAATTTGATCGTGAAGGTTGGATACAGCCTTTTTTTTTATGTGGAGGGGCAAGACTAATTGGGGAACTTGGAGGCATTCTTCAAAACAAAAAAACAAATTTAATGTTGATGTTATGGCAGTAATGCTCCTGGTAGCCCCAGTCTACTTGGGGATTTGAGGCCATTTTACATATCACTCTGGAAAAGGAATCTCCGCCTTTTTATAGCTGGTAGGCATTGGGTTTGATGTAGATCAGAAATCTAAAGCTCATTTAAGGCCTCTGGCAAGCTTTGTGGATGGAAATCCACTATTGCATAAATGAGGGTGTCATTCTCAGCACCATGCCTGCCTTAATCAAGAGATCATAAATTTTATTCTGCTCCTTAGGGGTGGAAACAAATAGGTCACAAGACTAACTTATTATAGATCTGATCTAAAGGCTAAGCAAGGAAATGCTGCTTAAGTAACCTTTGAAGGTCACTTCTGACCCCTTGAGGGATATGAGTTGTCTCTGTCTCGTTTTAGTCCTACCTTTCCTTGGAGTTGGTTTCCTGTCAGCATTTATCACAGCACTATTTCCTGTTACATTCATTCAAAGACGAATATAAATATTAAAAACAAAATTTTGGATAACCAGAAACGCCAAGGGCCAGGATTAAGTCGATGATAACATCCACTACCTAGTGCCTACACATGCACTCCCACTACAAGTTTCAACCAAACCCAGAACATCCTTTTGCCTTTTATCTTTTTCCAAACTACACAAGCATAAGTGCTTGCAAGTAAGTGCAGCTATGAAATTGCTGACAAAATTAACCTTATTTTAACAATCTTAATTAGGAAATGCATCTTATTTGGCGCTACATCCAAACCAATTGCAAAATTTGAATACACATCTGAACAAAAAGCACCAACTGCCAATCCAGAATCCCAGTCGTTGCCTTTTTTGAATGTTAGAATAGTTTGGATTAGGAGTGAGGAAAAAAAGGGAAAACTGACCAACCAAAAAAAATTTTATTGTCCTTAGGATGAAGTAGTCCTTTATAGATTTCTTTAATCTTTATTTGTGTTATTTTTCTATTTTCATTGCATTAGCCAACATGGAATGTCCATATGGTTGTGGTAGGGCTTATTGCAACTAAGGAAATTTATCATGCAGTAGCTTTATTCCCCAACACAAAATGCCATTTTATAATCCTTACAATATACCCATTATTTGGTCTTATACTATATCAGCTAGAAGAAACAGTTTGCAGCATAACTAGTCAGTTCAAGCATCAAAACAAAGCATATGTAACCTGTTGGCAGTAATCTTCCACCAAATTAGTTAACAAAAGAAGTACCTGCATATGAGGGCCAAGAGATGCTTCAACAACTTCTGGTAAGACAGTATAGTTCCCATCGATATAATGAAGGCGGACCTGGATGTTGCTGCTCCCAACCTGAGAAACTGGCAATGGATGTAAAAGACCTGCTGTTCGCCGACAGAGATCCATGAGTATGAGAAATAGGACCTTCACCTGCATGACAGTGGCAAATAGTTTGTTACATGTACTGAAAAAACTGGGATGTTCAAGAAGGACACCATGAAAGACAAAGGACCAGAATCTAGGATAGAAATTCGAACCAATGTGCCGGAGCTTGAATTGCCAAAAGTAACTACACAGTGAAACTGAAAACAAAATTGAATTTAAGCTTATCTGGACAAAAAAACTCAGCTTGATCAGCTCTGGTTTGGCTGGTTGGCTTGTAGGGTTCAACTTAGTAAATGTTCGTCAAATTTCCTCAAAATTAAGTTGTTAATTCAGTGCTTTCTCAAATATTCTCATGTTTGACATTATCAGAGAACAAAGAGAAAATGACAAAAGAAGCATTGATTTCTCACTTTTACTTGCAAATCATTCTATCATCTTCAATACAATAACGTCTTATTATATTGAAGACATTATGTAATCTGAATAGGGAATTATTCTTGTGAAAGAAAAACATTCAATGTAAGTATAATTAAATGGAGTGAACAAACACATAAACCACTTCCATTTCTTGAAATCACCATGTACCAACTGCTTAGATTTATTATAATAAGCCGGCCTAACTGCAATCATGCATCATGAAAATCAGCTGGGCTCGAGCTGAGTTCAAACATAAAATCTATTCAATTAAGGCACACATAATATTCCTAATGTTCATCACCATGTGGCCTATTTACACCCCTACATAGAATCACCTTGGATTTTTCCTTGACGGTTATTTTTTTTTGATCAAATCGTAACCACTGAACCTACAAGGTTCAGGGCCAAGAAAGATATATATTATAACACACACACCCGAAGCTATCCGATGTGGGGGATCTCAAAGTTTTGACACATGGAGCAAGCTCTCCCAGTTAATGGGTTATTTAAATTCTTTTCTTCTTCTTCCTCCATATTTTACCCCTTCCTTTTGGCTTTCCTGACAAGAATTACACAAATTAAATATCAACCAGATATTAGACTGAAACTTAGTGTAGGACCTGTTAGAATAGTTAGAATATTTAGACTTAGGGGTAACATAGTCTTTTGTTTCTTTTATGTTGCCCTACTATATAAAGACTTCTAGTATGTATTTTTCTATTATGTTGTTCAGGCTTATCGTGCCTCAATAATATTCTCTTCTTCTTTCTCTTACTTCTCTATGATTGATCAATGTTATCATGGTATCAGAGCAATGATTAGATCCTAAATATTTTCAATACTATAGCAATAAACCGGAGGAGAGATGAACAGTTGATAGAGCTGACTGCTAGGGCTGACGTCAGCAAGCTGCAAAGGTGATGTCACGCTGACGTCATCATTCTGGACCAGACGAAGAACACTCCAGACTCGATTTTACATAGGTAATATAGTGGTATGCTTGTTTTGCTCTTTCATGGCCATTGGATAGGGTTTTTTAATTTTTGAATGTTTTTTCAAAACCCTTGAACCTATTTTTCGATATGTAATTTAGGGCTGATTTCTTCGAATTTTTTGCTTCAAATCAAGTCTAAAAGGTGCGATTAGGGGGATTAGATGACTGGTTGTGTGGTTTGAACACATTTGGTCGGACTTTGGTGTGATTTTGAGCCTTTTGGGACATTCGGCCTATTGTTCACAGCAAGAACAATGGCCTGGAGTCTGTATTTTTGAGACAGCACTCTGTGTGTGGGTGGCAGATACTGTTTTATGCCTTGGGTCTTCTCCTCCTTGCATGTTGTTTGCTGAGATCTTCCACAATTTCGTTGTTTTGCTGCCTTGCTGCCATGGGTGTTTTGTTGGGTTGCTGATTTTTGTTAGTTGTTGTTTGGTGGTTTATTGTTGTGTGCTGGGTTGTTGGGCTGCTGGACTTTTGTAGGTTATTGGATTGTTGTTTGATTTTTGTTGTTTACGTTGCTTGATTTGGGTATTATGGCAAGTAAAAATTCTGATTCCCTTCAAGCTATCAGTGTCAGATTAAAAGGTAAGAACTACGTATATTAGGCTTATGTTATGAAAAATTTCTTGTTGGGTAAGGAAATGTGGAGTTATGTAAGTGGTGATTCATCAGCTCCAACTGATCCTAAGGTCGAGAAATATGTTGAGTTAAAGAATACTTGAAAAATTAACAACGCTAAAATCATCACTTGGATTAACAATTCAGTTGATCAGACCATTGGTGTTCATTTGACTAAGTTTAATACAGCCAAGGAGATTTGGGATTATTTAGCTACCTTATTTGTTCAGTCCAATTTTGCAAAGAGTTATTAGCTAGAGCATGAAATTCGAGCTGCACGTCAGGGTGATAAGAATATTCAGGAGTTCTACTCAGTTATGACTGGATATTGGGATCAGTTAGCACTTGCTAAACTTACTGAACTGAGTACTCATATGATATATCGCACTTTTAGAGAGGAGCTGCGGTTGGTGCAATTTTTTATGGCCCTTAGGGATGACTTCGAGGCACTTCGTGGTTCTATTCTCCATCGTAAGCCACTTCCTTCAGTTGATGCAGTAATGAATGAGCTTCTGACTGAAGAAGTTCGTCTTAAGACTCTTTCTGGGAAAGATCTTATTCTATTGTCTACTCAGACTGTATTGGTTGTGCCTCCCAAGGTAACTTCTCATTCACAAAATAAATATCGAGGCCGTGTAGCTTCAGATGAGTGTAGCTTCTGTCATGAATAGGGCCACTGGAAGGCTCAATGCCCTAAACTGGTGAAAAAAAATGCTAGGGGGACATCAAGTCATTTCAGCCCAGAGATCGCCATTCAGCAGCAGTTGCAACACCGGTGGATGAGTCCTCCTCCCAGGCCCCCAGCCTAACTATGTTTGCTGATCAGTTGCATAAGTTACTCTCTCTCCATCAGCCTGGTGCCCTTACAGTATCTCCTTCAGTAGGTTCAGTTACCTCAAGTCCCTCGAGTATGTCCCGTACCTCCTGGGTCTTTGACTCAGGTGCCACACATCATATGACTAGTGATCTTTCTATATTTGCGTCTATTATTTCTCCTCCATCTGTATCTATACTTGCAGCCAATGGCACTCAAATGTCTTTAGTTGGTGTTGGGACAATTATTTCTTCCCATCTTAGACTTCGTGATGTCTATTATATTCCTCAACTCACTTTGAATTTAATCTCCGTAAGTCAATTATTTGATTCAGGATTTTTGGTTCATTTTTCCTCTTCTGGTTGTGTTGTACAGGATCCACAATCCAAGAAACTGATTGGGACAGGCCGTAGAAAGGGAGGACTGTATGTGTTGGAGGAGCTCCATGTTCCAGAAGTTGCTGCCTCTACTGTTGAATTATCTTCGTTTCATTTGAACTCATAATCTTCTAGTTTTTATTTGTGGCATTCTCGCCTTGGTCATGTTTCCCATTCTCGTTTAAACTTTTTAACTTCTACTGGTAGTTTGGGCAGTTTAAAGAGTCATGATATTTCTAATTGTAGTGGATGCAAGTTGGCTAAATTTAATTCATTACCTTTTAATAAAGGTGTTACTTGTTCCCTTGCACCATTTGATCTTATTCATTCTGATATATGGGGACCGGCTCCTGTTCCTACACAAGGAGGGTCCAAATATTATGTTTCTTTTATTGATGATTATACAAGATATTGTTGGGTATATTTGATGAAACATAAGTCTACATTCTTTTCAATTTTCACTGCATTTCGTAACATGGTCCGCACACAATATTCTGTCGTCATTAAATGTTTTCGATGTGATCAAGGAGGTGAATACAATTTTACTTCTTTTCGTGATTTACTAAAATCTGATGGTACACTTTATCAATCCTCTTGCACTGACACACCTGAGCAGAATGGTGTTGCTGAACGTAAACACTGTCATATTCTAGAGACAGCACGCTCCCTTCTCTTATCAACCCATGCTTCTAGCTCATTTTGGGGGGAAGCAGTTCTTACAGCAGTTCATTTAATCAACTGTATTCCTACTATTCTTACCTCTGGAGTCTCCCCATTTGAAAAATTGTGTGGTAAGCCGCCTAACTATTTCTCCCAGGACATGGCTTGTCAAATTTTCTTCAGTTATTTGTGACTTGGGTTTTCGCACCAGTTACCATGATTCTGTTCTCTTTTTACGATCTACTTCCTCAGGCTCTATTATTCTCTTACTATATGTTGATGATATGATTATTACAGGTGATGACGTTGCTGGCATATGCTTATTAAAAATTCAGTTGCAGGACTATTTTGAGATGAAAGATTTAGGACAACTTAGATATTTCTTGGGTATTGAAATTGTTTCCTCTCCTAAAGGTTATCTTCTCTCTCAGTCCAAATATGCTTCAGATGTTATTCAACGAGCTAATTTATCAGATAATCGGACAGTTCAAACACCTTTAGAGCTCAATGTCCGTTACTCTTCTTCTGATGGTACTCCCCTATCTGATCCTACGCTCTATCGCGCTATTGTTGGGAGTTTAGTATATCTCATAGTCACTCGTCCAGATATCTCCTATGTTGTTCATATTATTAGTCAATTTGTTGCCTCACCCACCACTGTTCACTGGGCTGCAGTTCTTCGTATTCTTCGGTATCTTAGAGACACTCTGCATCAGAGTTTATTATTTTCCTCCTCCTCCTCCTCCTCTATGGAACTCAGGGCTTACTCTGATGTTGACTGGGCTGGTGACTCTATAGACCGCAAGTCCACTACGGGCTTTTGCCTTTTCTTTGGTGATTCTCTTATTTCTTGAAAAAGCAAGAAGCAAACTGTTGTTTCTCGTTCATCTGCTAGAGCTGAATATCGTGCTATGGCGACTACTACAGCTGACATAGTTTGGTTACGATGGCTTCTTGCTAACCTTGACATCATGTTATCTGCGCCGACTCCTATGTATTGTGACAACACTAGTGCTATTCAGATTGCGCATAACTCAGTCTTTCATGAGCGCACAAAGCATATTGAGATTGATTGTCACTTAGTGGGTCATCATCTTCAGATGGGCACTATCTCTCTCCCCTTTCTTTCTTCTACTATGCAACTAGCAGATTTCTTCACAAAGTCGCATACTATCACTCGCTTTCGATTTCTTCTAGGCAAACTCTTGATGTTTTCTGCTACTACATCATGAGTTTGAGGAAGGGTGTTAGAATAGTTAGAATATTTAGACTTAGGGGTAACATAGTCTTTTGTTTCTTTTATGTTGCCCTACTATATAAAGACTTCTAGTATTTATTTTTCTATTATGTTGTTCAGGCTTATCGTGCCTCAATAATATTCTCTTCTTCTTTCTCTTACTTCTCTATGATTGATCAATGTTATCAGGACCTTCATTTCATACGAGGCTTTGGTATCAAATCATAAGCCAATCATTTTTTACCTCCTCAAAAGTGTATCCTTGACCAGCATTGCCAAAGCCTAATCTTGACCGACTAGCTGGACCTTCTTCAGGTCCTTTTGATCCAGTGCCGACCTGACCAGCCCGAGAAACCTGTACGTCTTCTGACCTAACCATAGCCGATGCCGGTTTTGTGGAAACAGAGTTGGTTTCCTCCACCTTGCCTGGAGCACTAGGCTGAGGTTTTTGCATTGATGAATCCGCATTTCTTTGAGCACCGCCACCATAACGGGGTAGTTGAGCTCGCCGAAAGAAAAAACAAAAAAGCAAAAGTTGGCATAATCTGTGAAGGAAATGGCAGTCCCCAATAAGCCTGACAGCTGGAGTTCCTGGAAAAGTTCCTGTATTGATACTTATAGGCATAAAGGATGAAGGGCCACTTATGGGGTTTGGGGTTGAATTGGGAACTCCATCAGCTGTGCTACTGATCTTTGCAATAGCTCCCTGTACCCAAGCTTGTATTTGAGTGCTTCCGGCAGAACTTGCAGTACCACCTTGAGCTCCTGGACAGATATGGTATCACACCATCAGCAAAAATGACACATTTAGAAGAAAAAAGGGAAAATCAGAAACTGGATTTAGAACTCAGTGTTCCTCCAATTAATGAACCCACCATAAGTAAACATTATTAACATCATAGAACCAAATGTGGGGTGCACACTAACCTTGAGTTGTTGCAGGAGAAGCGGAACTTTGGGTAGGGCTGGTCACCATACCTCGGTTTCCACTTGTACCTGCAGTAACAGCATGACTTGCCAATGTCCGACAAAAACTTGCATAACGTCGCAAGCGAGTGATAAAGTGTGAAGCTAGATCAAGGACTGCATCAACATAAGCCTGCATCATATTGCTCAGACAATTAGAAAACTAAACACTTCAGGTAATGTGATCAATTTCAGACCATTTGTTGAAATGAAGGAAACAATAATACTGACTACTGAGAGGCAGCAAATAAAAAGGAAAATGAGAAAAGTGCCAAAAGCAAACCTGGATACTCAATGCTAGGGCAGGGTCAACAGCCATTGCTTCGAGATCAATATTAGATAAAGTCTCACCAGACGCTTGCCATGGCTCAGCCACCAAAGCTGAAGGATTTATCAGAGCTGATTCAATTCCTTTCCCAAGCATATCCAGCAACAATCTGGCTTGCATATCAAGAACCATCGCCCTAACCTCTTGAGCATTTGTACCTTCTAATAGCCTGCATTTTATCCTGTCTAGACTCTGCATCATTAAAATTAGTTTTATTAAGACACAGAAACCCACCATCTATCAAACAAAGTATGGCTAAGTAGTATAACAACTAAAGCGGAAAGGAGGAAGGGAAGAAAGGTCCTGCATGAAATGGAAGAAGGGATTCTATCTTCCACCGGTCAATGATAAATAGGTAGGATAAGGGACAAGGTTATTGCGATTGGTAGAACTTCACAACCAACTCATATCAGCATCGAGTATTGAGTCTCAACAAATAAACAAAAGGATGACAAGGCAATATAAGTGACATTTCGCATCATCTAACTCGGGTGCAATTTGTATCATTTGTACTTGGTTTTCAATGGTCCCTGGAACAGTAAGTGGCTGGTCAAAAATTGATGAGGTCTGGCTACCAAAAGGTCATGACGATTATCCACTTCCACAATGATAAAAAGTTACTGTTGAGCATTGGACGATACCAATATTACAAAGATTATATCAAATTATAATATATTTTGCGGTTAAAAATATAGAAACACATTAAAAGTATCATCAAATTTGAAGCTTTCCTCGGCTGTAAGAAAGGCCAAGACATTCAAGATGGAAAGAAGAAAGAGAATAGCGAGTTCCCTCCTCCAGTTGTTAACAAAAAGAAATTATCCTCTACTTTGTAACTCATTTCCCAATTCCCATTCCTCCCTTGCTTCCACAAAAGCTTGAAGTTTCCAAAGTCCATGATTCAAGCAAGAAAGAAGGAAAGGAAAGAATTTTGAGATTTGCTTCTATTTTTCATCGATCATGGATGGAATGCAATGGTGTACAGTGATGACTAGTGTTGTATGGTCATTGTTTTAATTTTCCAACTTTCTTGTATTTGGTTATTTTGAACTTTTTGTCCATCATTTCTCTATTTTTCACTTTTTAATAAAGTTTGTTTCTTATCCCCCCCCCGGGGGGGGGGGGTCCTCACGAGCCATCAAAATAGGAAAATAGAACGAATATTCATGGTAACCATAACAAATGAAGCATTCACTTGCAAATAACGGGACTTCATCTTTGGCTGCTAGTTCTGCTATAAAGGAAGCATATTGAGCGAGTAAAAAAGGGAAAATCGTCAAAGCTTGGCTGCCGAGAATGAATCGCTAAGGAAACTTCTTGAGCTTGAAGATTCAAAGGCAGATACTTGTGCTTGTACACTGAAAAATGCTTAGTCCCATGCCTATATGGAAGAATAATGAATGAGGTTGAACTATGAGGAGAAACCATCTTAGGAGCTTCTAGTATTGATGCCTATTCCCTCGAAATGCCACCTGCCCCCCTCCCCCTTTTTCCATGCATGTGGCTTAATTTGATTGCACCATTTATTTAGGCATGATATGAATTTAGACTGTCGAGATGTGAGACAGCTTTCTTTCATAACGCCTATCAAGTTGTGATAGCATTTTCCTTAGTACGCTATGTTCTGCCAGAGCATTTCTAATGTTAGAGTATGCTGTGTGGCTGGACATGTTTTGAACTGTATTGTACTATTCTCTTTTTCAGAAACTAAACCTATAAACCAGAAGAAAAAAAAAAGGAAGCATGGGTGTGGTTAGACCCATCCCAACCAACATGCAACTCACATGAGAAATGAAGTATTAACCAAGCAAGTCACATAAATAAAAACAGGATAAAATAAAACTACAAGAATGCAGTGGAAAGGAAAGATTTCACACAACACAGCATGTAACTAAAATCTGCCATAATCAAGATTCAAACCCCCACATGAAGCTAAACAGTACTTTAACATAGAGACCAGGAGAACAGAGATGGAAATAGTTCAATGAAACATACAGGTCCATACTGTTGTCGGTGCTGAGTGGAAGGAAGAGAGTGGAAATCCGAATCCAACACCGCAATGACACTGTTAAGGGATACTGAAATAAAAGAATAACACTGTAATTAAAAAGAACCGATGCCCAGCCTAAAGATTTTTTCAGTTTGAAAAGACATCCAAGGAGATTTCATTAACAAGCAATCGTAGGAATTTGTATTCTACTCGAACTTCTAAGAGAACTGATATAAGAAAAATCTTGAAACAAATATACATGATTGGCATCAAATCCCAAAGGAAATTTCCAAGCAAACAGAGTTTATAATTTATGGAAAGGAAGAAGTTGTCTTTATGCAGAAACATCGAGACTTTGAAACTAATCATAAATAATTTATTGTTACAAAAAGAATACATATGTATCATCTAGTGATTTAAGGGCCCAACTAAATAAGATCCAGACATTTATCCCAAACATACCAGTAATTGATAAAAAATCAAGTCAAAGGAATCTTGTCAAGGTGAAGAATCTCCTCTATCAAACAAGAGCTGAGGGCTCGTTTTAGAAAATAATGGTGAAGAGAAAGATTCAAAGAATAAGGAACCTAATGCGGTAATTTCAGTGTTTTCAGGGGGAAGGCTGGGGGAAGGAATCGTTTTCCAAAGAAATCTAGAAGCAGCTAAACAAGGAAAAAGACATGCATGAGATAGAGAGAGATGGTTTGCAAGTAGCTCTATCATCTTCTCCCTTTCTCTCTCCACCACCTCTACCTATGCAAACTGTAAAAAAAATTAAGATGAATAAACTGTTTTCAAATCCTTCCATGACCGCAAAAAAAAATTAGAAGACTACTTATGTGGAAGATTTGATTAGTCCAAGACTGAAATGAGTTTGTTTTGGTGTGTTTCTTTTGAAATGTATATATTTCAGCACCACGTTTGTCTTTCGAAATGCTTCAGCCCTTTGGGTTGAAAAGAAACAAAATTTTGATCCTTAGCTGCGGTAAACAGAATAGCAACTTGAACGTATCTGTTAAAAACAGAAGCAGGTGACCACTTTTTTGTTTTAAATCCCACGGAATTATGGAAAAATGTCACAACTTAATTTATAGAACCCTACCAATCACATGTTTAGAATTGCCGAGCCCAGTAGCGATGCTGGTTCTTAATAATTGCATCAGTTCGAGTATATCCAACCACAGTCTAAGAGTTTAATCAGCGTTTTATCATAATCACATGGTCAAATTATTTAAGCACTCTTACCAATGCCATCTTCAGCAGCACTTTGCGTACAACCAACAGCATCCCACCAATCAACTCCCACTAAAAGACTCCACCAAAATCTGCCAAGTCATGGCCTTGATTATTCAGGATTAAAGAAACAACATCATTACACAGAATTCCTAAGTAATTTCCGGACCATATACTTCAGATAATATAAGGACCAATGGAAGTTACTACTTGTGATATCAAAGTTATCCTAAATGCATAAAAAAAACATTTCTATAGAATACCTCTCTGCAATTGCACGTTCCCAACTTGAGGAGTTGGCTTTAACTTGACAACTTGGAACAGCAGGAGGAAGAACACGAATTATCTTCAGTATAGTACGATCCTTGCGGGTATCATGCCAGACAGAAGCTGAACAGCAGCTCGTAGAAGAGAAAGCAGGAGCAGCAATGGCATTACCAACATTTATCTGGTAGTTATCAACAGGTGTAAAGCTTGCACCCGAGAAAATGTGAACCCCACCACGTAAAAAAGCAACAGCGATCTCACCACCATGAGCAGAATACACAATTCCAGCAAGAGTTCTAACATCACTTGGCAGATCAAAGGGATCAAAACTGGCCCTCTTTCCTTTCTCAACGCCAGATTCTAATGTGTTTCGTCCATCAGAAGTTGGTCCAGCTGCAGCTGCTTGGGGACTTTTAAAATCATTAGTTGCTGGAATGCATTTATTCACTTTACTTACCCAAACTGTCTGCTTGGGTGTCTGCCCACCGAAACTGGAAGTGGGATTTCCAAATATCTGATGGAGGACAACGTTCTCACAAGACGACTCCCAGCGTTGAACTCTCCATCCTGTAATTGAAGGGCCCTCATCAGGATCATAAGGGGACATGTACTGCCCTGCAGAGACAAAATCAACAACTGATTAGCCTATACAACTAAAATCTTCAGATGAGAATGGTGTCAAACTTCAACACAAATACAGGATTCTTTCTGATTGTTGACAATGAGACTTGAACCCTAGAGCCCATTCTTTCCTTCAGATGTCATGCCTTCTATCTTTACCGTGCTACAAATAAAAACTTTTAAAATTTCCTTTTTTGCGACAGCCACTCCACATGCGGAGGGGCAAGGATGCGTACATCAGACCATCCCCAGATCCTGTAGTGGCACGAACCAAGTGCATTAGGTCGCCCTCCTTGTTTCAAATGTAATGAGCCTATCATCTAAAAAAAATATTGAAACTAATCATGATAACCAAGTAGAAGCCCGATGCCTCCAGGGTTATTAGACACAACAACTCGCAATATTTTATACAGCCGATTCCAAAAATGTTGGGATCTTGGGACAAGGCTTTATTGAGTTAAGTTGAGTAGAGTACATGTTTCAAGTAGTTCATAAAGTCAGGGAAAGTTTAAGTCTTCCATTTAATAAGCATAAATATTTTGATGGCAGCTTATCTTTTGATAGTCAATCAAAATATAGCACCATAGTATACACATTAGTACAGATATCATAAGTAACAGAACATTTGCCAGCTAATAATATAAATAATGGTGATAATCATGATGATGGTGATAATGTTACAATAAGAAATATCACCAATCCCATAGCAGAACAATGTAAGAAGCAGATACCTACTGGACCTTAATAGCAAGCCAATATGTACTCATAGCAATACTGGATAGGATAGGACAATTAAAAAAGTGCATGTGAGGAACTAGATTTGTTGGTTATACATGCTTCAACGACATAAGCCAAATAGAATTAGAATCAAGCTCTGTAAGCCTGAAACTTATGTATAAAGACAAAAGAGATAACCCATGGTATAACATCTAGTGGCTCGAAATACCAAGTCAAATAGGTAAGCAGACCCCTATTAGTTAAAAGTGCATGATCAAACATCATCAGCTGCTTAAAAATGTGATAAACTAACAGAGTAAGCAGCATGGATAAACAACAGTATACAGCCCACATTAACAGCACTGCAAAAAAAAATGCATGCTTCACAACGTCAAATATATAGGCAGGAGTAAATTTGCTCCCTCAGCAAGATGAATCTAAAACATAAACAGACAGATAAAAAGAAAGAAAGAAAATAAGATCAGTTCACGTTAACAGAAGACAGTACCCTCAACTATCACGACAGCTATCACAGAACCTCCACGAGTTGGATCAAAGGCAACTGCAGTAACTCCAGAGCCCCATGTAGTGGTGGTCGCTGATTGAGCTGCAGCCTCAGGACTCACATACGCAGAAAAATTTGAAACTGGTGAACAATGAAGTGCTACAATATCACTATAATCTTGCTCTGTCTGCTTTCTCCCTTGCTTGGCTTCCAATAGCAAACACTCTTGCCAGCTAAACAAATATGCAGCCAGATGAGCAAAACCATCCCAAGAAGGAGGATTAAGCGAAGGTGGAACTCCGTTGCTCACACTTGTCTTTGGAGTTGCTTGAAATCCATTTGCAGAGCCCGGTGTTACCTCCCAAACAACAACGGTTGACGGATTTACAATTGGAACACCTGCCACATGCATGGCTCCAGAATCTGTTATGATGGCATCAGCAGCCATAATACCACTAGGCCCAGCTCCCAATAGCCCTTTGCTCGTACAAAACCATTTTGATCCTGCACCACTCTGATTAGGCGGCCATTGAGACCAGTGGAGTTGAACAGAGCCTGATGAGAAAACGGAACATACACAAAGAAAATTTGGCCAGCCAGCTGTCATCAAAACCAAGAGAAAATGCATTACATAATGACATATAGATATACTGTGCTCTTCGCATTTTGCAAGAAAAATATGTCAAACAGGGAGAAAGACTATCAAGGAAAGCTGTAATCGATGACTATAACAGCAGCAGCAGCAATGCACTGTCAAAAGATAACTGCAATGTCTTTGCCACCACTCCAACATTTTTGCCAGATACATAGATTAAACCTTGGATCCAAAAAGCAAGGTTCAAAAAAATTAGATTGTAAATGAAAAGGTGGAAAATTTTCTAAGCTACTGGAGCTGATTGGACTTCACAAGAACCAACCCTGTACAACTTATCTGCCCAAAAATAACCACCCATGACAGGATATCATAGGTGTAAGATGCCAACAGCTTTTGCATGTCTTCATATTACCTACTATAGTTACACATGTCCAGCAGAGCTCCTTTTCAATGATTTTCCAAACATTCATGTACATCCCTCAATTTAGAGAAGCAATCAGGGCTATATGTTGTAGACAGAAGCAAAACGATCTTCTCTCATTCACACCAAAACCGTCATATTTTCAAAATTTAACAGAGTAAAGGTAAAAATTGAGGATCTGTCAAATTTCATCATACATAAGGTTCAGTTCGCCTACACTCTCTACCAACCAACACCATGCATGTCACAAGACCAACACAAGGCAATGTCCTTTATCAAAAGGCCCCGATAACTTTTACGAAATAGTCTGTTAGGCCTCAAGTGCGTTTCACCTATTCTAGGTGCAAGGGTAATTTCGGAAATCATAAATCATAGCTGATGCAATTCTATTATGAATTTGCTGGCATTCTGTTGGATTTGATTTGCCGGCATTCTGTTTGTTGGTTTACGGTTTGGCTTGTGGAGGAGAGGAGAATATAGAGGGGAGGGTTAGTTAGTAGAAGGGATATGAGATTTCTTGCTTTGTAATGAGCTTGCTCATTTTGGAGAGTTCCATAGCCTCTCGAATGCTTGGATAGTCTAGAATTATTCAGGGCATAAATAAAAAATTTCCCGCATCCATTACTGTCTTTACTAAGCGATAAATCTAGTTTCAGTACAGTGTGTATCATAGTCCTTAGCATGGCAGTGCTTTCCAGGAACAACACATAAGATTGTTTTGATGCCTTCTATGGCCTCCAACATTACTAGTGATCATATTGATGGAGCATAATTTTGAAGGTAGTGAGACACCCAATAGTTGCCAATTTACATATACCATCAAAAGGCTAAAGAAAGAATCTGGAAGCCATGAAGCCCCAACCTTCCGGCACAGTGGGCTCCTTCCTTTTCCCCACACACTACTGAAGAAAACTCCCCTTCATGCCCCACCCACTCCCCTTTTTCTTGTTTGTAGCCAACTGTAAACATAGGGTGGGATCAATGCTGATATAATCCTTTCATTAATAAAAGTTTTCGTTCCCTATCCATATAAATGTTGGTAAAATCCTAGCTACCAGAAAAGCAGAGAAAGCTCCCCTCATGTCCCCCATAATTCTAAAGAAAATGGTAAACACTGACACATTACTTGTGCATAATGCTATTACTCTGGCAACAATTAATCCAAATAATTCCTCATAGAAAAGAAGAACAACAAATAATACTATGTTACAAAATCCAGATTGCGCACAAATAAAATTAAGCTCGAGTCCTCGAAAACTTCCTGGCAGAACAATGAAAAACCCTTATTAAGCAGACATGAGAACCAGAAACGAACCTGGAGCCTGTGGCTGCTGTGAAAGGAATTTTTCCTCAAAAGTTGACTTTGTGGAACTACTGGATCTCGAGGAAAGCCACCTATACTAATGTTTAATGACAAACAAAACTGAACATCAAATGTGCATTAATTATGAAGTAGTATAACAAGACATAATAACTGCATCTACAAAAAAAAAAGAAAGAAAGATAATAACTGCATACTGGAGACACTCCTGATAGCCATTTTGTAACAACTGCAATATCCTGCCGCCACTCATACTCCCTCTGCCAGCAACTAGCATCTCTTACCAGATTAGCCGTGCCCTGGATAATCAAACCAAGTGAACGCTCAATAAGAATAAGTATCATTTTTCAGAAAGAAAATGATAACTTGGTAAAAGATTGCTAATGCATGGCATAACTAAGAAAGGGTAAGTTGCCTGGGAAACATCAAACACCACCACCACCCCTTTTTTTAGAAGTAAAATTTGCAACACTTAACCTTTGTGGCACCAGTGCTTTCAAACCGCTGACCCACCTCTCCCCCTTCCTCCCTCCCTCTTTTCTCTTTAAAACTGCTGGCACCAGTGTATCAGCATCACCACTGCCAAGCACCAGTTCCATCACCCCTCCAACTTTTAATCACCCTAACCTCTGTCCAGAAGACTATATATACAACATGCACCAAAACTGGATCACCTTTCTATCACACCACTGCCCATCCAAATTTCATTTGAAAACAATCAATCTAATCCATCACTCTATCATTTCCCACCACCATTAACCAAGCCTCCTTCAAACATCAAACTAATCAGAGGCCCATTTGCAACCACCAATCAAAGCAACCAATAAAGCCACCAACAATGCCATCGCAGCTTCTCCAAGACTCTCACCCTGACAACCACCACTTGACTAAAACATCGTGGCCGCCACACCACCCATATACAATCTTAAATAACTGCCAGCTCCAACACCATCAGACACAGACCCATTGTCTGCATCGGCATAACATTCATGCCTGCACACAGACCCATTATCTTAAATATCGCCACTGCTCTCACACCCTTGTTGGCAGACCCATCCCTTCACCATGATCACCTTCAGACACACCCAAATTCATCACACTAACCAAAATTTAACATGATTTCAGAAAAAAAATGTGCTGCCAAATATGGTGATACCCAGTTCAACCATTAAACCGCACCTCCCAACAGTCCCTCTCTAATACAACCATGAAAATCCTCACAGAATAAAACCATATCTTAACATTTGAACCAACTACACTAGCCAAACCCAGATATGGACCTAACCATTGACCCCCTTCTTCTTGAACTATATTTGTAGGGCACCTAAAAGAGAAAAAGCTTTGGCGAGATCAAAGGCAAAATCAACACCCAAACTGAGCTTACCAAGAATGATCTTGATTGGATTAATGTAATAGCAAAGGGTGGTGATGGGGAACATAAAGGGAATATTACTTTGATCGTTGGTCGTTTTGGTACATGATGCGGATACAGGGTACGTGGTACGCTAGGAATAGGCAGATAAGTATTTTGGGTCACAATCCGTTTTGAAACTTATCTAGATCGTTTTCACCACTATATAACATTATACATCATAGAACATCCATAAATACTAAGTCAGTTACTATTTATCTTACATTTGTGCTTAATTTTCTATTATCTAAACAACATATAATTATAAATCTATATATGTGTAGTTAATTAATATGTATTTTATATTTGTGTTACCTATACAATTTGGGATCGTACATTTTGATGATCTGGATCGTGAACCCACCCTGTTTGAAATCAATGTACCCAGGTCGTGGATCATCAGAGGTTTAGCGAATTCTGATAACTATTCAATGTTGTGTATTGAAGATTAGAATGTTGGGATTGATATTGAGATTACTTTCTAATTTAGGACCATTGGCTTTTTCGTCTTTTTTTAAGAATTTAAATATTGTTACTATCATTTTAAAGAATATTTTAACTTGGTTAATATTGAGGATTGCCTATGCATATAGGCCTTGTACAAGGAAGATTCTGCTTGGGCATTATTGAATTGTTTGGAATTGGAATTGGAATTCTCATCCCTCGCATCCGTTCTCTCCCATTCATGATCTTCGTCTTTCCGATCTGCCTACTCTATTATTCTCCTTCTTTCTCCTCCTCTTTCCTTTCTCTCCGTCCCTTACCCTCTTCTTTGTTCTCTCTCTTGCTCTTATCTCAATGATCCTACATCAGGTGGAATACTCCACTAACCCATCACTTTAACCACTCACATGGACACACCTTCAGAATGTCCCCCCCTTCGCAAAGGACCTATTACCTTCGCAACCACCATATACAAATTCCACTTACATTGTCAGTCGGTGAAGTCCATCCCATGGACCCAATTATAGCAGCCATGGTGTGTGCTTTCTTCTGCTAACTTCCATGTGCAATATACATACATACATACATAAATACATATGTGTGCACACACTCACTGCTTAGGGATTGCCGAGGGAGAGGAAGATATATTAAAGAAGATGTTTATGTGTCTTAGGGTTGGTTTGGGGGGCAGATCATAGACGAAGAGAGACGCTCGAGTTCAATAAACATGCAATGTACATACATGGACATTGTGGAACAAACTTCGGTAAATTAATTTACAAGAAGGGTGTTCGGGTCTTCAAGTTTTAATCAGGTCATGTAAGTGACTTGTTGGTTTCTCAATTCAGGGAAGGTCACAGAAAAGCATCGATAGATAGTGACGGCAAGGGGTAGAGAAAAGAGAGAGATGTTAACCTCTCTAATTAACCAAGAACAAAAAGAAACAGTGCAGACCTACAACTGAAACAAAGACCACTGTTGCTTCTGAAGTAAATAGTCCAGTAAGGCTATAGCTTACTTGAGAAGGCTGAGTCCAGATAGTTATCCGCCCATGGAAATTAGCAATTAGCAAGGCACGAGGGCAAGAAGTAGGGGACCATTCAATAAACTGAACAGAATCACGAGGAGAATCTGCAGAAGATATCCAATGTAACAAGTTACAGTTCACAGAAACAAATCTCGAAGTAAAAACAGCAGTAACTCCTCATTGTGCAGTATAACAACTAACCGACTGCTCCAATCCTATTCTTTAACCACAGAAGATTTGCGTGATAAGTTCCATAAGAATACAAAACAACAACAACAATCACGATGATCAAGTACGTCACTAATTGCTTGTGAATCAACACAGGCTCTTACCATAATCCAAATGCTCAACACATAATTGAGGCCTTCAATCCTGATGGGCCTTGCTTTGATTGAAATAAATTGCAATAATTGTAATCATTGTAAATGATAATATTACTAGCTTGATAGATCAAACAGATATAATGACTTCCATTTTATGCCAACTGGTAAACAGACTAGTTTATTTGTTTCTGGCCGGAACTCACACAAGAGGCAGTGAAGAAATTAAAAATGCCTGGAATATTTGATGAGCACTTATAAGCTAAGGAATCAGTAGAAATGGGGCGGTAAATATGGCAGGGTCAAAAAAAGTATCTGTACACAGACAGTTCACAAAAATCGTCAACACATCTAGTCCACTAATTATTAAATCGCACAGAAAGTGATAAAGCAAATATTTTCAAACGTAATATTCAGTTTACAAAAATGACAACAATATTCATCCCAATTAAAACTTGAGAGAACTTTTGCAGCCAAATAATGAAATAACTTTATCAAGTTGTACACAATACCTGCTATGACATTAAACACCGTACACTCAGTTGGTCGCTCTGGGATCACAATATGTATGGGGATCCAAAATGGAGGATTTGCATTAGAACTACAACAAGAAAAGAAAGAAATCAGAACAGTTTCAACCATAAGCAGAACTTTCTTCAGATACAACAAATTTGACCATGCTTCCTGAAGACAAGCAAATCAGTCAATTGCATCAAATTTTTTTTACCATATGTTCAGCAGGTAACCGGTCTCCAATTTACACAAAAAAGTAATAGTAATAATAACAACCAAAGGCTCAAAACTGAAAGCTCCAATAAATACAGCTCCAATTTATACAAGTAGAGACTGCTACAGGCTAAGGTCCATGTCTCCAATTCCAAGAAATAAATAGCATATTTCTAACATCCTGCATTTTTTATAAAACCATGGTTATAATTGGTGATGAAATTTTGAGGAATTTGAAGGATTAAATGATTAGGTAACTTCTTTGGAGATTTGAAACAGTTCAATGGACTTAAAATAGATTCCTTTTAAAGAGACAAACCCAGTGACCATAATATTATGTTTTGTGTTGGAAGAAAAATATCAATGATAAATAATCGATATCCAAGAAAGGTGTAACCATGCATGTGTGATAAGTGGTAGCCATGTACGTACACAAGTATCTAATTTGGAGTGTGTCATAGGGCACCTGCCCAGAGTAGTGTGTGTGAATTTCGAGAAAAATACATAGTAAACACGATGAAGCGAAGTGTGTTTCTCTATGTGACAAGTATATTGAGAGGTGTCATGTTTGTGTAATTTTGTGTTGCTGAAGTGACAAGTGTCTATGTAACAAATCCATGAGATGGGTGAGTCATGAGACACCTGTCAATACCACTAGTGTCATATGCCATGTGTCAAGTGAACAACGACACAAGCAATGCAAAGGAATGCCTCCTAAGCCATGTGTCAGGTGAGCAAGGATAATGACACAAACAATGCAAAGGAAACCCTCCTAACCCATGTGTTAGGAGAGAAAGGATTCAAGTTATGCAAGAGAACACCACCTCCTTGCATTTGCCTATAAATTCAGTCAAACCTTTTTTGTAAATTGTAGTAAAGAAAGCAGAGAGGAGAAGAGAGAGGGGAAAAAAAGAGGGGAAATCGAGAGAAAGAAAGAAAGAAGAGAGATAAAGAAGGAAAAAGAATAGAGGGAAAGATAAAAGAAAAGGCTAGAAAAAAGATGAGAAAGAAATTAGAGGGAAATTGTAAGAAAAAAACACTGGGGTTTCCATTTAAGGATCACATTAATTCTTACAAAGTGGAGGGAAGGAGTTCGTCAGCGCAATCACGATGTCAACCAAGGATTAGGTAAGTGAAATAACTCCCAATATCCTTCCGTTTAAAATCTATTTGCAGTGCACCACGTGCGTTTCTAATGAATAATTTTCGTATATAAAATATTAATAAAAAATATTAGATATATGTGTACTTAAATTAAATATCATCTCAAGTTTATCAAAATTATGTTTTTATCTCTCGTATTGACTGTTTCCAACAATTTGTTATTCCACCTATAAGAAAAAAGATTAAAATAATTTATTTGAAAATTATTTGATTTGGTTTCAACTTTTAATTCATTGAATAAAATAAAAATATTTATCAATATTCGAATTAATGTTTATTATAATTAAGAATTAGTTGGGTCAATAGATATAAAATACAGGGTTAATAGCATTTTTGGTCTCTAAAGTGTGTGCATTTGTCAATTTAGTCCTCAATATATACATTTTGTCCCTAAAATATTCAATTCTTGTTTAAATGGTCAATAACTAGATGGTTCATTTAGCACTTTGACATAAGTCACCACATGTCATTCCTTCGAACAATATCACGTGACCAGCACATGATCACTTCCGTCAAAAACTTAACAGGTTGTTTATGTATGGATCATTTAAACACTAAGGTTGCGTTTGGTAACGTTTTCGTTTTTTATATTTTTTTTTTTTAAGTTTTTATTTTTTTTTTGGTTAAAAGTTGAAACAGAAAACGTGTTTGGATGTAATTGTTGTTTTAGGGAATCTAAAAACTAAAACAAAAGACATGTTTGGTAACCAATTTATTTTATGACATATATTTTAACTTTATATTAATTCATGCTAAAGTACATTCACATTTTTATATCAATACATCCATCAACCCATAAAAAATGCAAAATATATCAACCCAAAATAATAGTTGTTGTTAAACATTCAAACTTATAACACCCTCTCAAATCCCAACCCAACTAGTTACATTAAGCATAAAACCAATCAAAATGTCTACTCTACACCATATGTATTAAATACTATCAAAGTTCACGGAATAGTGAATGATATAACTATTTAACATAAACAAATTGAGCATTCATTCAAACTGAGCATTCTTTTACATGTTCACAGAACGACACATATAAAAAGCCTACAAGCATACGAAGTCAAATGAAAAGCCTCCAATCCAATAAATAAACATAAATGAATTTGTGTCTAGTAGGCATTATCCTAAATAAGTGAAATAATCCCAAAGCCTCCCATATGCAACATCCGAAAGAATCATAATAATTCTAATTCTACTGTGATATACAATAAACCCACTCACCCACAAAACTATAGACCCTAATTGAAGGTGGCATTTATTCAAACATCTTATGTACATGTATTTGTTAAGTGTAGAATGCCATCAACAACAAATCACATTTACCCACACACAAATGCACACACAACACACTAACTCAGCCACAACATAGATGCACACAATAAACACACACACTGAACCAGCAAGACAGACAACACACACGCAACAAACACACATTGATCCAGCCACACAGACTCACACACGACACAAAACACAAAGATATGAAATGGAGATGAAGAAAAATCCCTAAATCCTAAACCCTAGATCTGAAATTGAAATAAAAAAAATCCCTATATCAGAAAATAGAAACAAAAACCCTATATCTGAAATTGAAATACATGGATACATATATGTATAAATCTATGCATAACAGGTCAGATATATACATAAATAGGTCAAATCTATGCATATTTATACATATATATGTACATATCTTCAAAAATGAAAATAAATATTACTTTTTCGAAGTTAGAGAGAACCGCCGGAGAAGAGAGCAACACCGGAGACAGACCAACCCACTCCAGCACGAGATAGTCTTTGCTTCGACAAGAAAGAGATGAGAGAGCAGGAGCTTCACTTCAAACAGCAACAAATGAGAGAAAGAGAGATAGACGAGAGGATGAGATTGGGAAAATTTTTGTAGTTTATATACTCGGGCCAATATCCTTTTAAATTGCTTTTAATAGGGTTCGATGGCAAGACCTCATTTAACCCTTCGCCCCCTCCCCGCACGTGTTTTCGTTTTTCCCTATTTTTGATAGAACCTATCTTCATATTTTCAATATTTGCGGTTGTTTACAAAATAGATTGGCCAAAAGCAAAAAATGCAATCCAAACACCTTTTTGTTTTTTTTTTAAGGAAAAATGAAAACAAAAATAGAAAAAAATGCAAACATTGTGCCACCAAACGCACCCTAACTAAATAATTTGGGGACCAAATTGACAAAATTGATCAATAAGGACCAAATTAACAAAATATGCCTAATTTAGGGATTAAAAGTGCTATTAACCCCAGAACATAATATTTTACCATATAATATATATTTTAAAAGAATATTAAAATTCTAAAATTCAAATTTTACTTAAAAATACACTATAATCTATTTTATATAAACTCTTACTAAAACATGAAAAGTTTACAGTAATTGAAATATTATCTTGATTTAACATAAATTATTTTTTAAAAATACTACATGACAGTTTATTTTTAATCTTAAAAATGAAATGGTTGAAATTTTGGATGAAAAAAAATACACATATGCAAGCATAATGTTATCTTTATATTTGAAATGAGTAATGTTAAATTGATGAAATTTTTGAAGATTTTTTAGGCGTTTTATTGAAAACTATAATGACGCATATAATTTTTAAGGGTAACAAAGTCAATCAAAAAATTTCATATGTACTGATATTTATATATAGAGATTTAAAAGAGATGGTAAGAGTAATTTAGAAATTTAAACACACAATGATATAATGGTAATATAGATATTTAACTATAAAATGATAGTGTGGTATTTAAAATTCTTTATAAGGATAAAATAGTAAATCAAAAATCTTTCATACTAAAGTACTTTTATTAGTAATATAGATGAAAAAAATACGTATGTGTATGCATAATACAATCTTTATATTTGAAAAGAGTAATAATTTATTGGAGTTTTTGAAAATTTTTTGAACACTTTATTAAAAACTATAATGATGCATATATTTTTTAAGGGTAACGTAATCAATTAAAAAAATTTATAGTTCTTTGATATTTATAAATAGGGAATAAAGAATTACAAGAGATGTTATGAGATAATTTGGAGATTTAAGTACAGATAAGGATATGATTTTAATTTAGATATTTAACTATAGAAAGATAGTGTGGTATTTAACATATTTTATAAGGATAAAATAAGGAATCAAAAATTTTTCATTCAACGTACTTTTACTAGTAGTACAAATAAATTTGCAAAGAGTTTATTTTTGTTGTTATCAATCAAAATTGTATTCTGATTATTCCATCGCCAATATGTCCTTTGATTATCCGTTTGATATTTCATTGAGTATATTATACCAAAAAGAATTTTTGTGGGTGAATTGCTTGGGTAGTTAGCAATACATGCGTCAAATGTATCGGTGACATGATTATAGTTATAAGATGTGATTGTGGCCCTAAGAAGTGTGTGTGAAATTGTTATGCACTGAGTAGCACCTAACATGTTGTCGAGACGAATCGGTTATAAAGCTACTAGTAATTTGAAAGATTTAAATATTAAGTCTCTTCGTGTTGTATTTGTAAAGTAATATCCTTTTTGTCATTCTTCCACAATTGATCCTTGGTAATTGATTATCGTTTGATCCAACTATTCTGTATATTGTGTTTGTTCTACTTACTAGGCCTTCTCAAGCTCACCCCCATTTACCCTCTCAGTCACAAGTTGATCTTAGAGCATAAGTGGTAGAAGATCAAGTCGATTAAGAAATGAAAAACTTTTGATGGTGAATTATTTATATATAGTTTTTGAATGATTGAAACGATTGTAATTAATTTCATTATCAAGAGATTTATTTATTTACCGAGGTTTTTAGCACTCTAAATGGTATGAATTGAGTTAAGGCGTGGCAATATTGGTCATGAAGATTGAGGAACAAAACTAATGAAGAGCTTATGTCATGCTTTAAAAGTTTACAAAAGATTTCAGATTAAATGACTACTAAATTAGTAAATTTTAATACCATTTTTTCCCCAAAACACAACATTCCATTACAGATGTACTTGTATTATTGGTTCCGAGTCTTAGTTAATGTTACCCTGTAAAATGTATGATTGTCAATATGCAAGTAAAGAAATTCACATGAAGGGAAGCATATGCTTGAACAAAAATACATGAATGTGATAACCTAACCTTGGGATTCGCGCACAAGTTTCTGATGCACATGCTATAGCATTTAGCTTCCCGCACCAAGCAACAGCACTGTCAAACAACAACAAAAAAAAAAAGTAACATATACATGATGATAATAATTAAGGTAGATTGCACTAACATCCCCTTAAATTTCAAAAAAGACCAGGTGAGATCAATCACAGATTTTAATTGGTCAGCATTAACAATTTGGAAGGAATGACTCTAGTTCACGTGATATCGGGCGACTTTAATGAATCTTGCTGTAATTCTTTTGTAAGATCCCATATTAAAATTAAATAAGGATAATACTATCTTAAGAGTTCTCCTGTGATGAATAAAATGATGGTATAAATTTAAAATCATTGTTGAAAAATTGATTATGAAGTTTAAATTTCAAGCGTATTGACTTTCAGGGTAAATTGAGTTTTGGAGATTTAAATTTGATAAAGGTGACTAAGTAATTTTATAAATATTTTTAAGTCAAAATAAGGTTTCCATTAAATCTGATAAGTGGAAAAACCTTGGATGATGTTATATGGGTTCTATGAGAAGTTTAGAAGTTTTCTAGAGTTAAAATATATTTTGGAGAAGATTTTGGTAGAAAAGAGTTTGATACTAAATTAATATTTTGGCAATAACTTTTTACCTTGACGTCCGACGAACCAGAAATTTTTATAGTAGAAACTAAATTTCAAGAGCTACAAAAATGTATTTCACAAAAATTTCATGAATCGGCTTCTAATAAGGTCAAAATCGAGCTAGAAATCAGGACAGACTATTATCCACGCCTAGATGGGAATTCTCCGTTTTTTAACCTATAAATACTCTAGAGTCGCAATCTAAAGTGTCTTTACCTATTTTTCAACCCCAAGAAACCCAGAAAAATTTAGGAGAAGAAAAGAAAGAAAAATTGGCTGAATCTTAAAGGATTAATGCGAGATAATCACAACGAAATACATTAGAATCAAAGATCTCAAGAATCACGTTAAGAGTTTTTTCCTAAACTTGTTCGTTGAGATAAAGGTTAATATGTATGGATGTTTTGATTCTAAATCGTATGTATATGTTGTGAAATCATTATTTCTTAGTTTTCTTGCAAATCGTATCATATCTTAAATGAGGTTATCGTTTGATAGCGATAAAAACTCTTGTTCTTGTTATCAAAACCTTAGTTTTCAAAAAATATAGATTTTACCTTGATATTCCATTGTTCTTAATTTAAAAACTCTAGTGGTTTGTTTGAACAACAAAATTATATTTTTTAATAATCTCTTTCATATTTTCTTGAGTTGTTATGCTAGAAAAATAACTGTGGAATTATGATTTTTGGTTTACCTGTGATTTGATGAATTAGTTTGGTATTATATCTCTTGTGTGGATGTTTTGATGAACATGGGTAACCATTAACCAGACATCGTAGAGTGAGTAGATACGTTTCTAACTCCGAGTAGGTTTGAAGGCTTCCTACCACTCCAAGTAGGGTTGGTGTCTTGCGAAGACCAAACTACTATTCGCTCACTGGTATCTAGGCTGAAGGCTGACATACTATTCTTGGGTTGAATTCGTCGCCACCGATGATCGGTATACACCCTTTTTAAAGTTGTGTATCCTTGCAGGAATTGAGTAAGTGTGTGCGGGTAAGGATATTCTTAATGTGTTTATTCATGTTAAGTCTTATTACATATCTGAGACAGTGTCAGTAATAGTCTAAAAGTTTGTTTTGCTTCTTCATTAAATTTATTGCTACTACATAAACTTGAGATTTGATGAGCTGTCACTGTTTTATTTCAAAATTTATATATGATATTTTGTAAAATGAGACCGATCTATTTTATATGTTTTCAAAACGTTGTTCGAGCTTGAAAAAAATTCCCTACAGAGCTTAAAGCTCACCATTTACAAACAACAAACATCTTTTTCAGATTACCATTTAGAGAAAGAGTTCGGATTTGATGAACAGGTAAATTAGGAAGCTCAAATTGATGAAAACATGGATCCCGAAGTGGACGTTTAGAGTTGTTTTCTTTATTCTCTAGTTTGGGAGGTTAATTATAAGATAATGTTAAGAATACTATTTTATTTATTCTATTGCAAGATAAAATTTAATTTTTGATATAATTACCAAGATTTGACATATTTGTTTTAGATTATACTTTAGTTTTTATGTATGATGATTGAAATTCTTTTATTTATGAATTTTATTAATTACTATCATGGTATGAATGATTTATAGATAACAATGCTTTTTAGAGTGGGTTTTGGAGCGTTACATATTTCCATTTTAACTTCTAATTTTTTAAGTTTTTACTTTAGGTATATTTAGAGATTTTAAAGGATTGGTCATTTATGCTTACTATAATAAGTGGCATACTTTTTTCAATGTTTCGAATACTTTTAACGTTTTCCAAAGCCTGTAGATATATTTATGGATGTGAAATGAAATAAGCTAGGCAGACAAATTCCAACTCCTCCTCCTTTCTTATTCTGCCAATCATAGTTGTTAGTGGTATCGTACGATACGTCACGATATAGAGTTAAAATGATACAGATCGTAGTTCTATATCGTTTTTGCGTTGTATCGTCCGAGACACGATACGATATGTATCGGTACGATACTTACGATACGTGCAAAGTTTTTTTTTTTTCCGTAACAACGTCGTTTTGGGCTAGGCAGGTACTCCAACAAACATGTGGTCTATGAAGTGGAAGAAATTATGTTAATTTATTTACAAAGCCAAATATTTTTTTTTGTTTTTTTGTATCAAAATTTCTGAATCTTGATTAATGTTAATTTTTTAATTTATTTACAAAGTCCAGTCTCTTTGGTGTTTGAAGTTTAAATTAGTGAACTATGGTTGTGAACCTTACAATATAATATTGGTGGACTATGTTGATGACTTGAATAGTTGGTGGAGTATTAATGAAATGTTATGTTTTGTATGAATGTATGATTTTTTTCAAAGATATATATATTTTATTATTATTTATTTAAAATTACACCGTATCTTACGATACACGATACAATACACTATTTTTAAAAAAGATATGTCTTCCGATACACGATTTGATAACTGTGCTACCAATACATTGTCTCCACTCATTTCCCTCTCTTATCTTCTCTAATCTAGGCTCTCTTCTGTCCTTTTTTTAATGAAAAGCAAAATTCAATTAATAATGTAGAAAAACAATACATAAATTGAAACGAAGGTAGGCAAGTTGTCCAGCCAGAAAATAAAACTAATAGCATAACCAATGCTTAGCACGACGGGGGACAAACTAACCTCATCAAAAGCTACATGAAACATTTAAACTTGCAATGATACAAAAGATAGGGACATGCTTGAAATCATTTGAAACCAATGCCCAAAAAGAAGCCCAAATATAAATTGTTCTCACAAATTCTCCAGTTTCTTCCAAACCAAATAATGATAAAGCACAACCCAATAAAGTAGCACCTCTCGTGCCTTTCTGACCATTACCTTAAATCTAGTTTTCTGTTTTTCTCATTCCTCTTTCAGACTAATTCTTTGGTTTTATCTCTTCCGTTATACTTTCGTTGATTAAACAACCCTTATGAGTACATCACAAACATTCCCAAAAACATGTCTCATTCCGAAGTGTCCATAAGTTCAGAATAATATTATCCATTCGGATTATTCATGGAGATTTATTAGTCATACCTCCAGCCCTGATCAATAAACCTAAGCCGTTTGACTATAGCTCTCTCTTCAGAAGAATAAAGGGTGTAAGTGCAAGAAAATCCAAGGGTTAAATTTACAAATAAAATTTCACCCTATTTGATGAAACACAATAAAAAATAAAAAATAAAAGAAGAAGAAATAGAACACAGTCGCCGGATTGGAAGCTAAAAAAACACAATTTTACCTGAAATTACGACAAAGCTCGGGAAGACTCATTTTGGACTGCAAATTGGACCTTGGCTGCTTAAGCTTAATACAGAACACAGTCGCCGGATTCACCAAATCCTCCTCCATCGGATCGACTGTCACCTTCGCCGTCACCTCCGCCTCCTCTTCTCCACCTCCGCTATCAACAGTTTCTACCTTCTCCGAACCTTTCGTGGCTTCAACGGCTGAAGAAGTGACAGAGGACTCGTCTTCAGAGTCCTTAGAACCAGATGATTGATTATTCATCTGAACAGTAACGAACTAAAGCCCTAATTTATATATAGAAAAAGGGCGAGAAAGTTGACAGTGAACGAAGTGGTGGGAAAGTCGCAATTGAGGGCGACAGGAACCACTGTGGGGTGTGTGTGTGTGTGTGTGTGTGAGAGAGAGAGAGAGAGATGGGTGGGGTTAGGGTTTACGTTAAAGTGGATTTTGTGAAGACAAGTGAGGAGATTCCAGGTGTTGTCGTGTGTTTGTGTGTGGGTGTGTGTGGGGTCGTTTGTCTGATTTGGGATTATTGGTCCATGATGTCAGTGTCTCCACTTTGTTATTTTTCATTGGATTGGTCTTTTTTTTATAGAAATTTATTAGAATAAAGTATTTTATAGACCAAATTACTTATCAAAAATTAAATCAATACAGATGATTGGACGAGTGTCTTCGTAAACATTTTTTACCAGCACATCATTTATGCAAACTCTACATAATTGCCTAAAAAACACTTCCACCCATAAAAGTTATGATTGTTTTTATAAAAGTTGAGATTAAGAACGGGATATAGATATTTTAAAGTATTTATGAACAATTTTTTTATATTTTTTTTTGTAAATTTTAGTGGAGAGAAAATGAGGAAGATAGAAGTGGGTATAGAAGAGTATGGCGCATGATTTTTAACCGTCTATGTCATACATAAATCCACACGAAGTTGTCATATATGGCCTTATTGTGTTCAAGTAGTATTTGAATGATCGCAAGACTCGTTTAACATATCATTATACATTTGAACTTAATTGTGCACAACATAAATATAGATATGTGAGTTTTGTATTTAACATGGGCCTAATATGGTTCGAAATAATGGGACATAGTTTGAATGCATTCTATTTTTAGCCCACATGAGAATAATCAAACCAACACAATTAGGGCATGTTTGGTGTGGGGGTTTGGAAGGGTTTGGAAACATGAGTTAGGGTATAAACCCCCTTAAACTTATATTTGGCAACCATACAATAGGAATAGGATTTGAATCCCGGCCCGGTCTTAGGCCGATCATGAAACCCACATACTTGGGTTTCATGAAACCCAAGGGGAAGGTGGGTTTCATATGAGGGTTAAGGGATTTAGCATACATTGACATTTATACCCCCATATATCCTATATATTTAATATATACAAATTAGTAAGGGGTAAAACAGTCATTTATATACAAATATATTATCATAATAATCATATATCCCGGCGCATACCAAACATGGGTATGGACAGCATTGAAAGTTGAATTTTATCTTTGAGTTTCATCTTTGAATCAAACCCGGGTTTCATCAAGCTAATCCAAACTCATCCTAAAAAACATACCAAACATACCCTTAGTTTTGTAAGTTAATGGGGTGGCCCACCTATTTGTCTGTTAGAAGTTTGGGAGAGAAAATTTGACCTTTAGAAGATTGGTATGAGGTGGTCTACTTGAATATGGTGGAAGTTGATGATGTGGCATTGATGACTCTTTTTTTCGATAAGAACTAATGAAGTAATTTTCTCAACCAAGGATCAACAACAAGCATAAGAGATATTGAAACCG